>JAOVVI020007195.1:0-15034 GCA_028571085.2 Nepenthes alata | reverse complement strand
TTTAGTGTTCATCTATTTTTTTTCTTTCTTCATATTGCCAAGGGACTAACAATAAATGGAGTGGGGGTGTGATGAATACCAATTTTTATATTTTATCTCTCATTATTTATTATTATTTTTTAGTAATTTTTATTTAAATTATGTAATTAAATTATATATTTTAATTATATAAGTTTTATTTCTTAAAGAAGAATTTTTGAAATAAAAGTACGTAAATTAACTATATGAAACATTTATTTTGTTGATTTATTCAACCGATTGAAAAAATACGAAAAAAATGAGTAAAGTTAAATTTTTAAAAAATCTAAATATGATATATTTAAAAAATGTATATATATATTAAAAACGAGAGTGAAAATAAAAAAAAATGAAAAATATATATTTATCACCACCACCCCTCTATTTATACAGGAGGGGGCGGCAGGAAAAAAAAGAAGAAAAGAGATAGGAAGGAGAGAGAGAGAGAGAGAGAGAAGCGTCAGGAAGAGAGAGAGAGAGAAGGAGAGAAGAGGGAGAAAAAGCGAAGCAGAGAGGGGGGGGTAGAGAGAGAGAAACAGAGAGGCGGTGCGAGTAGGGGGGAACAGAGGAGAGAAAATAGAGGCAGAAGCAGTGCGCGAGACGGAGAGGAGTGAGAAAGAAAAACAGAGAGGGCAAAGTTTTGTAAATTTTTATGGTTGTTAGTTTTTATTTCATAAATTTAATATTTTAATATAGTAGATTATGTTAAAATCTATCATATTTTAACTTAAAATGAAAGTTATTTCTAAATTAATTTAACTATATCAATTTCATACCGTTTGTCTTTTATTTTCACTGATTGATTTAGTTTTAGATTAATATTAGAAACTCACAATTTTACATGATATTATGCCGCAAAAATCAACACGTTACAATTAACTATCGAAATAATCTAACAACTAACAATTTTATATTTATATTATTTAATTTTTAACATTTTATTTTTTGTGTTATTATTTTCTGAACCTTAGATGGTCGAACCATTGCCAGTCTTATAATTTTATATTTCTATTATTTAATTCTTACACTTTATTTATTATCTTTTTTTTATTCTGACCCTTGAACGGTTAAACCACTGCTATTCTTTTAATATTATATTACAGTACTTTAATTTCTGTCGCTATCAAACGGCACAACCACCAAAAATATTTTAATTTTCAGAAGTTTAAATTTTTATAATTTAATATTTTTGTATCTTTTAATTAAATTTATGGTCGTATTACACTGTTATGGTCATTCCACTTATTACCGACTTAATGTTATAATGTTTCTATTAATATTTTTAAAATATAAAATAGTTACGAAATTAATTTTACGAAAAAAATTTACTTCCTGTGGATACGATACCCAACTAACCGAAAAAACTATACCAAATCATTGTACACTTAGGAAGTTAAAAAGCACCATACCTATTGAGATTCGGTCAGCAAGCAGCGAGGTCTAATAGCATTTCACAGAAAGAAGCTTCTACCGAAAGAGCAAGAATCCTGAATTGCTCTAAAAGGCAGCAAATGCATGGCATTCCAGAAATAGCAGCATGATAAAGTTTCAACCTCCCCTGGTATTATGTCAAGGCAAGCTGAACACCTACGTATATATACAGACAAATTTCTCAAGAGGATCTAGCAAACGGAGTTGCTTCCTTCAAGGTTGAGTGAGGTCTGAAATTTTACATTCAAGTGCGCAGATTACATTAACATAAATAGACGGCAACAGAGAAAGGGGCTAGCGTATCTTATATTGCAGCAGTGTTGGATGCTGCAAACCCAATGCTGAAATCGAAGCCAATGCAGGAGAGCTGATACTTGTTCTCGTCCACAATTGTCATCTTGAGAGAGTAAGAACCCTGTAAGCATTATGAATTAGGACTGTTGATAACCAGAAATGACAAGATCATGAAAATCTACTCAGAAATTGTCAAGCAGATATTACAAGCTATAATTTACAAAAGATGTCCTCGTGAAAAAGATACGATAGGCATCTATCTATGCTTGTTTATCTCTTCTTCTTGCCGACTTGACAAAGTTAAAAGGGGTCCTTCCTGTGAGCTCTCAACTGTAACCAATGATTATTACATATAACTCCTCCCTTCTTTTGATCTCCCCTATTGCTTGCTGTTTAACATATAACTATCGCGCAGAAATATCGACATACACGGACAACACAAACAGCGCATCATGATACAAAAATCCTTCAAAAAATATTATTAAATAGAACAAAAGCCACAGTAACAATTTAAAATGATTAGTGCCACATAAATATACGCGTTTGTATTATGAACTCATGCCCCAAAATATCCAGAAATGATGTGCAATATATTGCTATCAGTGCAGTCCACAGGTATATACGCGTTTGTATTATGAACTCATGCCCCAAAACATCCAGAAATGATGTGCAATATATTGCTATCAGTGCAGTCCACAGGTAGGCTTTGCACCAATTAGGCATGCAAATTATTTTTGTACAAGTAGAATATCCATTTAAAACACGTAGATGAATATGTTTATTTAGTGCATTGAACTAGGAAATACCTTTTTCAAGTCTGCGGAAATATACCAGCCAACAATTCTTATTTCTCAGGCCAGAATACACTAGTATAGTTTCTCAGAGTTGAAACTATACTTTAAGTATCGTTCCTCTCAAAGAACATATAAATTCACAGAAACTAATATATGCTATATTGTGCCAAGCATTGTGAAGGACTTTTTTAAGATCCTCAGCCCAAGGAAAAAGACCTCATTATTTATATTGGTAAATAATATCGGATATGCAGTCAAAGGAAAGTCGAACCTTGATTAGTCTTTTGAAGTGCTACCATTTGAACTACCATAACGGCAGAAAAAGGACATTTCTCTTTTTTTTTTTTGGGGTGGGGGGGTGTGTGGAGGAGATATTAAGTTTAAGAGTAAATGCCCAAATATATAATAACAAGATATTCAAAGAGACCTCCATAAGGTCCACAGTGTAAGCCAATGGACTTCCACATCAGAACATAGAAAAAGGAAGATTTTCAATATCACCACCAAATACATTGAAATTTAAGATGTTCTGATATATTGTAAGGTATTTCACAAAATGCCAAAATACAAACAGTGCATTAGCAAATTTATCAACCCAGAAAAATTCCTCTAACATTTTATGAAACTCTGAGACATTTGGGGCTGGTTAAACACGCATTTTGAGTAAAATATATTTGCACAGATGTTTACATATAATTTGATCACTTACAATAATATCAGCACCTCATCATGAATAATTGGCTATTCACTGTAAATTGAAAATTTCAATTACAATTTTATAAATCACATATCACATGACATTTCAAACACAACAATCATGCTTTAAATAAAATCAGAATTTTCGTGATTTATCATTTCAGTGCAATATTTAACAAATTGCTCAATATTTTTTTAGTGAATGATTGCAATATCTAGTATCCAGTGATGGATCTGTGTCACAATGCGTCACATACTACTTTGCCTCTTAAAAGGCATTTTCATCTTCCATAGTATCAGGTCCTACAATGTAAAAAGCATATCAACATTATTGAGTCCTACTATTTCAAGAGCATACCAACATCTTCCTTATGTACGGCAGCGCACATGCATCTGCTCCCCTTGGTAAATGAGTACACCATAACCAAAATTACCAAAAGTTCCACAACATATCAATCATAAACAGCAGTGGCATCCCGCCAACAAAGTGGGCATGCAGTTCCCAACTATTGACATGGTGCTTTCAACTGTATATTTACAAACTAAATTGTCGTGGAGGTTCAAAATTGTACATATATTTTTCAGGGGATGGAGGCAGTAAAAAATATTAGTACTTCTACAGGAAAAGGCTCAACATGCAGCATTTTCTTTCCCCGGTAAGATTAATAGAATAGACCACTATTTAAAATACTGTTCACTCCGTTTCAAAATGGTTGTCTAACTTACTGTTTTACAATGGAAATCGGGAGTCTACCCTAGAAGTGGTCTTGAATTTTTTCTTTTTTTAAGATAATGCAAAGTCGGTGGGGTGGCCCTATAATACCAGAAAAAAGACAGAACAAAATAAGTAGCACCATAGTTGAAAAACCAAGGTTCAGACCCACATAATCCACTGGCCTAAAGCAGGATAACCGTAATACAACAAGAATAAAAGATTTGCAGAAATGTGCTAGGTATGAAAAATATCTATGTTCCAGCTGAAGCAGAATTAGAATAAACCTTGTCAACATACATGGCTAGGAGATGCTTAGGCCTTTACGGTACGTGGTTGTATATACTTTTGTAAGGGCATTATAGTTTTTGTATTATATTGTAAAATAAGCCTGTGTATGTGTGTGACAATAATTCTAAACCATAAGTGAGGTTTTCCACAAAGCTTCATCCTCTTTCCATTTACTATCCATATAAAGAGTTAGCTGCAAACAAAGGAAAAAAAAAACTGTATTTTCATTGGTCACAGTGATGCATCTAAAGGCTACTGCTCAGACAAAACCAAATCCAGACAGTTGATCATTTCCAGTGACATATTGTCAATGATATGGTAGCATGGCAAAGGTGTGATGACACAGCTGAAGGACCGCATATAATAGAAGCTGTGGACACAACACTGGCAGTTCCAGGTCCAAGCTTGCCACTATCTAGCCCATCATCAAGCTGTGGACACAACATGTACATGCCATCAGCACTTTATGAGTCATCCATCCCGAGTACATAAGCAATCCCAATGCCCCATCAAGATTTAGCATTTTCCGTACTTCAGAAGCACCAGTGTTCGCATGCAAATACGCTTTTCTCTACAGAATATTCCTAGCAACTAACCTCATCTGATTACATAAATACTGAACTATCAAAATCCTCCAGTCTATTGAACATGTAAACATCCCAAAGAAGTCAAGCTTGAAACACTAACTGGGTCCCTTTACTGTAAGCTTTTCACAGTTTCAAATCTTGGTTTTCCTCCGCCTATTTTCCCATTAAGTGAAGTTTTTTTTTTCTCTCTTACAATGGTGACTACTGAAGTGTGGTAAACTCGATAAATTTCACACACCATTTCAAAGTTGCATCTTTAATTACCTCAGACAATCCACTGCAACATAACAAATTTCAACATTAACAGAGCTGCTCTATGTCTTCATTCACTCTATCGAAACTGGTTTTCACCAGTCTCCACTACAGAAAACCCCATTTGCCAAATTGTCACATCAGCTTGTTTGCTTCCCATTACATTCGATTCAGTATCAATATATCCTAATTCTTCCAAAAACATAGCCAATCAAGCTCTTCCACTCAATAGTCTTCGCTTAACCAACATTGAATTCATCAACTGCGTCTCAGCAATCTCCACGAAGTTCTTTTTTTCACTGGGTAAAGTTCTGGGGAGTGACCTGAGACCTTTCAATCTCAAAGCATAAACCTTGGCCAACTCAGCCAAAGCATCATCATCAATCACTGTAACATAGTACTTAAGCCTAATAAACCCAGGCGAGTTTGTTTGGGCAAAATGGATTGTCCCCTCATACCTGATGTTCCTACCACAATCTCTCAAATATAATCAGCTAGAGTACTCATCTAATTTTTTATTTTTATTCAGAATTTTTTGTGCTTGTTTTTCCAAAGTACATCATTGGAATTATTTCTTTCAAACAAAAAATTTCAGAATTTTTTAATCTTGTGGAATAAGAGGCCACTCTAGTTCCCATTGAATTGCACCACATCAGCCATACTTCAATCCCATCCCGCATATATATATATATATATATACTGTCCTGAAATAGACAAGAAATAGAGGAATGCACACCCTGCAAATATTTGACACTAGTATACTGGATTGATTAAATTCCAGAAAAATGGTAGGTACACAAACAAAGATAACTTACCGGAGGAGTGAAACTGGGCAAAACCTGGGAGTGAGCAATTGCAAAATCACCAGATGAAACAGGACAAGATGTCTCTTCACAGAGGTCATGAGTCTCGCTATGCACATGCCATCCAAAGTATGAAACATCAATGACCATTTTTCCCCCAGAGATTGATTTTTCTGTAGACAATAATATGTTGCTCACATCAGAACCAAGATAAATAATTATATTGAGTTGACGAAATGGTATACACACTGCATATGCAGATCTTGAACTTCACATGATGTTCACAAAACCAACGAAGATGTTCATGTTTAGACAAGAATGAGAAACAAATAACGCTCATTAAGACACATCAAAATAAGCAAGTTGCTTCAAAATGGACCAACCATTTTACATAATGTACTCGCCTCAGAAGTTTACACACAAATCTTGGTATGCCTTCAGTTAATTTTTAGTCTTTGCTAACTATTTATAGTTGCAGTCACTGCAACTGTTATGATATGGCCACGATGGGCTGAACCGACAACATTGCAACAGGTTGATTTATACTGTCCACAAACCACATGCAGATCTAGGAGAAGAATTTGAACACATAAATTTCAAGACATCTAAAGAACTTCGATGAGATTTTATTGATAATATTCAAAAGGTATTATCATGAATATTATTTTAAAGCATTTTTAGTTATATTTTAAATTCTGTTACTTAGATAAAAGTTTTTACCCAAACAAAAATTAATGTAATTCTAAATCAATTTGAAAACTGAAAACAATTGTTGGGCATAAATGAGATGTTCTCATATGCTAACATATACAAAAAGGAAACGCTGCAAAGATGAGAATGCTTAGATATATAAGTAGAATCATATTAAAAGATAAGATAAGGAACAAAGATATTCATAGATGTTTAGAAATTGAATTATAAAAAAGAAGATAAGGAAAAAACGTATAAGATGGTTTGGATACTTAACATGTAAGCCAAATGAAACACCTATTAAAAAATATGATTTACTTGTGGTTGGAGAAAATAAAAAAGTAGCTGATTGAAAAAAAAAAAAAAATTGACAGTGATGTGATAATAAAAAATTTAAAGTTATATACTTTAGGAAAATATTGTACTAAATAGAATGGAATGATGAAAATAGATTTATATAACCAACTCCACTTAAATGAACCTTAAAGCTTTGTGATTGCCATATATATGAGTTGTCCTCAATTTTCTTACTGAATGAGCATTTATGGGCAGTCCTCCGTCTTAATTAGACTTGAACGTATTTGGTTCAATTAATTAATATTAAATAAGTATGAAAAAATAAAAAAAAATCAACTACAATGAAATTTAGATGGAATTTTCACTTGCTCATTGTCATTATTAACTAATCTAAATTTCTTTGATGCCAAGCAATCTCTAAACTTATAATAATACTAGGATCAATTAATTAAGTTTTAAATAAACCATAAAATAAAAAAAATAAAATGTACTTTTAGTGAAATATATCAAATGTACTTCTAAAAGTAATTTCAAAGTTGAACCGAACAGACCAAAAAATTAGCATTAAAAGAACTTTCTATTAACTCTCAGAGAAGGAGCCATGAACATTAAAACTCAACTCTTCCAAAATGGAAGATATATAGGTTGTTGCACTATGAGAAGCTGTAGTTTTCAGCTTTTCACAGCTTTGCCTCACGTTTAGTGTGAAAAAAGATGAACAAAGCCACTGCACTATCTCTGCCTCAAACACTTATGCATGAAATGAAATGTAAGTCAATATATATGTGCCAACACAAATTAACAACAGCTCCCCAAATATTGAGAGAAATTTGTGTCAGAGTGCCAACAATATATTAAAATATGTCGACCCAAATTCAAAATATTTGTCAAATTAGCCAATATATCAACTGATATTTTAACCATAAACCCCTCATTTTGTTCTCATTTATTGCCCCCAAGCCCTGCTTTCTTCTCTCTCTTCTTTTCTTCACTTCTTCCTTTCTGTAAGGTGTTCCTAAAAGCCAAATCACTAAATTTATTTCCTTTCTTTGAATCTAACATGACTAAATCATACCTAAACTTTAATGCCACAATTTTTAACATATTTCATCTTTCAGAAGCTTATATTTTGTTGTAAATCTATGATTGGAGTGGAAACTTTTTTGAAAGGAAAAAAGGGTAAATTTTCCATTTTAGATCTTTTTTTTCTTCTTTTTGTTGTTTAATTTAGCCTGAACATATTGTTATTAACACATATCCAAATGATTTTAGGCCCAAAAATAAGTTGTTACTCATAATTTTTTAAATCAAATGTGAAATCAATCGGAACCCTTAAAAGACTTCCAAAGTTTTTTTCTGAAAAATATGCATGGGCTTAATGAATTTGCAACCACATGAAGTTTATTCGCCGAAGGTAGAGTTTTTTCCCATAAAATAAAATATCAAAATTTATTTAAAAATTTCTTTCTTGAGATTATACTTAGATTTTATGAATTTATGTTAACTTAAGTTGAAAGTTTGATTGCTGAATTTTTTTTTTAATTCATTTCCTGAAATAGAAAACTGGAGTTCACTTAAATTTTCTTTTCAAAGATTATGCGTGGGTTTGATGAATTTGTTCTTATATCATCTGATTGTTAAGTTTTTTTCCAAAATGTTTTCTCCTACAAATTAAAATCTCTCTTTAAAGTTTTCTGCTAAGAGTATGCATTGGTTTGATAAATTTCTTCTTAAATGAAGTCTAAATATACATGCCTAGTTGATTATAGATTCAGTATAATCATTTTTTGTTATTTTTTCAAGGGAAGAGATAGGCCTAATGAAATTTGGAGTAAATAATAAAAAATAATTTAAAATTACTCCATATGGGACCAGAGATACATGGGCCGGCCCAATTCTGAGTCCATAGGAAGAACCGTACAGCCCAGGAGGCATTCCGCGCAGCCCAAGATCCAAACAGCATAGTCTAGGTCGGCGCTGCAAAAATCAGCCCCTAGATGGGCCTGCGAACACGGCCCAATAGCTCCCCCAAATCAAAAGACACCACACAGCTGACCAACCAGCGTGGCTGCTATTAGCACATCATTTCCCCGGTTCAGAGAATCAGGATTTGCATGCGGCCTCCGACAGGTCTACCTACCCGACACCCTCTGCGCAATAATCATGAGCAATGGTGCGCACAGAAGATAAAGTGATGGCCCCATTTTGCAACCTAGGAGGCAGATAGCGAGCATTCTCCTCGATAAAAGGAGGAGATCAACACGTAGAAAGAGGGGAGGAGAAAAAAAGAAATTCATAAGTAAACAAGTAAAAATGGGGGCTTGAGAGGCTCAGGGCTCCCAATAACAAAGGGAAGAAATTCCCAACAACGAACGGAAAAAATGAAAAGAGGGAAAAAGAAGAACGGATAATGCTCAACTGCTCTAGCCAGACTCTAGGCGAAGGTGAGCAAGCTCATCCCCACGGATTTCTCTCTCTCGTTGAGTTTAGAGCATCGCCTTCAACTATCGGAGCAACCAATCCGATTCAGGCTCGCAAAGGTGAACACGATGTGCTCCCTCCGGATTCTCCGCCACCAAGGGAGCGAGGACGACTCATGTAATCGGGTGTGGAAGGCTCCTATTCGCACATAGCTAGGAGAGGATTCCGCCAGGGGCATTCACTTCCGCACGGGCAAGCTCACCAGTGCTTGCCCTATCCAAGGGGGTTATTGGGAAAGGTGAAGCAAACCAGGACCCACAAGCAAGATTCTCCTCCTCCATCTCTATAAGCCACCTCCTAGCTGGGCGCATTCACCAAAGCCTAGCCTTTTGCTAACGGCTCAATCCCTTTTTACATACATCTATACATATGCATCTTATATTCCTTCATCTTTCTTTCATTGTAGAAATATTTTTGACTTGAGCGCCAAAAGATATACCGGGAAGTGAGTTCTCACTATTCTCTAATTTCTTATTTGTTAATTGTGTTGCGCAGGATTTAGGTTCAAAACAATAGGAATCGAATTGGCTCCCGTTTGACCCGTCAGAAGAGATCGAGTAACTCCCTAATCTGTTCACCAATTTGAATCCAAAAATGCATCAACTCCAACTCCCAGAAAATATTGCAAAAACTCCAATGGAATGAAAGTATTCATATAGCCGATCTTGCTTAGTATGACTTCAAGCTTTGTTATTGTTATTGTCCAAGGAGTTTTGAAAACTAATTATAGAAATTATTTATATGAATTATACTTGGTAGTTAGTAACTAGTAGTGATTACAAATATTATGCTTGGCTTTTTGGGATTTAAATGCTTGACTAATATGCAATGTGAATAAAGAGACTACCAAGATTTATATATACATAGTCGGGCAAGGATGAGACTGACTAGCATTATTCCATTAATGCCACTTGAAGAGGGTGAAACCGTTAGTGAATATGCCCAATTAATCCAATAGTGGAGGGGTCATAGAATGGTAGACAGAAGATATAATTTTGGAAGCTGTGATAATAGTGGTCAAGAATAAGGTCAGAAGAGATTTTTATGAAAATCAACTACTTGGTGATAAATCAATAATTATCCACTTTAATTTTGGACAAAAAAACAATAACAATGGGAAATGAAATGTGAAAGGGTGTAATGTAATGGATTACATTTGATTTTAATAGATGAATAATGATTTTTCAGATTAAAAAATGAAAGGAAAAAGCCCTATTGCCACTATACCGGCGAAGCTACATGCACGAAGATTCACTATGACAGGCTTCAAGGGGTATCCACTCAACCCCTTCTCTACGCACAATTTTCTCTCTTTTCATCCCCCTTCTCTTTCGCTCTTACTCAAATCTCTCTCCCCTCTGCTTTCTCACTCAAGGTCCCAATCTCTTTCGTTGCCCATGAGGCTAAATCTAGCCTTGCTGAAATAGAGGATTGCAGGAGGAGCAAGGGAAGAGAAGGGAAACACCAGCAGAAAAGCACTGATAGTGGTTCTGGCAACAATGCTAGTGCAGCAATGGTGAGTGCTGGTGGTGCGTTGGTATCACTTCCTCTTTGCCATTCATTTTATGCTTAAAAATTTTCATTTCCTTAAGAAACATAATGAAATGCAATAGGGGCTTGGGTCTCAATGATTACATTTCATGACGTATGATAACAAAACAATCCTAAACAAAGGAAAAAAACACAATTATGTGTACTTTTCCAGGTAATAATCCCCCAGGACCCAACCAAATGCCCCAAAATTATAAAAAAGTCATTTTTGTAGTTTGACTCTGAGACCTTAGCATTATAACAAAGCATCCTTACATCTGTCCAAAAAATACCTACTAATGGGGCTAATTAATCGATCAAAAAAAGCCTCTCACTATCATCATTCTTGTCAAGTACCAGTAACTGCAAATTCTAGAAGTTTCATATCACGCCTACAAGGATGAACAATAAGATAAAGTTCAGAGTTGCTCATAGTGAACAAAGAAAGATCATCAAGACAAAGTTCTGCATAAATCACACTTCTTGAAACTTCTAGCAGTTCTGCACTAAATATTTCCTGAAACTGGCATCATAACATCATTAACTGTCCTCATAATAAACAGAACTGTTAACAAACTTCCATTAGTAGGTCACATGACTATTAAGAGTCCCCGTTCCATCAAGATCAGCACATTCTTGCTCAAAACATGATATTGAAAGTACAAGTCTGTTTCAACATTCCGCTGTCTCAGATGCAATGCCCTAATTATATCATGACATGATGTACATGTTAACTGACATGATATGGAAAATTACAAGCCATGTTGCCCATGCACATACGTCTACAAATTGGATCATGTTAGTTCTATTATTAGGACATATTTCGTCTTCCAAATGCGCTCAGCTTATCTATAAACAGTAATTACAAGTTGCCTCATAGAAAACATTTTCCATCACCAGCACCCAGGGAAAAAGTAAACTACCTCAAGTGGACCAAACTTCATGGAAAACAACCTTGTTGAACCAAACAACCACAGCCCCACAAAAGTTTACATACAACACCAGCTTTCCCAAAACAGATGGATGAAAGAATAATCACTGCTTAATGCTTGCAGAGATATTCATTGCCAGATATAGACTCAAGTCAGTTAATGTGTTCATTTCCACCAGGCATCCCCCACTTCTTCTTTCCTGTTCCTCCAAATTCAGACCTATAACTACATTGTTTAAGATACCCTATTCAACAAAATTTTCTCATTAGCTCTCAACAAAATTTTCCCATTAGCTCTCCTGATAGAAAAATCACATAATACTTCTAACATGGATCTGTATTGACAATACTATTCTACGAGAACATGGGATATACTTCAACATTGACATCGCAAAGAAGAGTCAAAGTAAACTATCACCTATATGCAAAAATTTATTATCATTTTCTTTCTTTGAAACCACATTGACATATCATCCCATATTGTTAGCAAAAACGAAACAAAATCACTGGATATTTTAGAAATGGTAGAACCCACAGAGAGTAGCAGAGCAAGCATCAGAATAAGGCATTCATTGATGCACCTATGTCCACACGTAAAAGGGGGAGTTTTCTACCCCTTCCACAAAATCTCTACCCCATGAGAAGTAAACACATTTTCCTTATGAAGACATCTTATATTTTGGAGGCACAGTACCCTTATCCAGTTATTAATATTAATATTCAACCATAAATTTTGAACTGATGTCCTTTCTTGTATAGTTGACTTAAGAAGAAAATTAAATTGACAGAGAGAGAGAGAGAGAGAGAGACCATATTGTTCCTTGAACCTCCTCAATCAGATACATGAAATCTCATGTAGTTCAGAAAAGGGCAAGCATAGTAAAAACGCAAATGCTTCTATAGTTTGTGTTTATTCATTACCAAGGTATTAAGGCATTACACCATAAGGTTAACCTTCGTCCTATCACAATATGGTCAATTCACTAAGTACTTACTAGAATATTGATGATATATCAGGACAATCATTACACAATTCCAAGGATGGTGTACATGGAGCGACACAAGATTTCAACTTGCACAAACTACCTGTAGAGGCGGAGATGCTGAAGGTAGCTGGCTGGCCTCTGGCAATAGGATCTGGTGATATCTCAACTTCATAGACCTTCACATCATAATCAGCCGTCTTATCTGCAATCATTCCAAATGCCTTCAGAGAGACTAGCAATGACCTCATCAAACGAGGTAAAATCGATAAGGCACTGAAGCGCATGAAAAAATGTCCTGCTTTTAACAAGTACAAAATTTCCAAAATCCACTTTTTTTGGCTGGGTTTCCAACATCGATTTTTTACTGGTAGAAGAAGCTATCAAAAACTTAAATTTTTCAAAGCATCCACATTTTTTGGGTGGATTTCCCACATCGATCTTTAACTGGTAGAAGAAGTTATCCAAAACTTAAATTTTCCAAAACTTCTCCGAAGAAAAGTGAAAGAACTTATCTTACAGAAGCATTTCTTGGGAAGGTAAAAAAAAACGGAAACCTAATTCGAAAACCATTTGCAAGTTCTCAAAGATTGCGAACAGAATGTCAACTTCGAGTCATAAATTAGCAATTTACTTTTTTGGATAAGTTACAATTGACGCGAAACTCCTAGTGATGGTGAAATTCGCATAGACGCAATGAACATTGAGAGAAACCCCAAATATGATATGCCAGAAAAGACATAAACATAAATAAAATAAATGATTAAGTAGAAGGAGAATTACCGCAGTATCGAATCTCGTTGGCTAGAATTAAACGAGTCAGAAGGAAAAGCGAGAGAAGAGAGAAGATGATCTTCGAGGGAGCCATCGTCAAAGATAACAATTCAATAGTGCTATTCTCACGAGCAGATATTAAGTACAGGATTCAGAAAGTTGTAAATGAGGGAGGGGGAGACGGGAACAATGCACAACGAGTTTGACCGGTGAGTGAGAATGTTTGTTGGCGTGAGTCTTTGTTAAGTTCTCCAAGGAAGATATTTAAATTTGCATCTGATGCAACGAAGGGGTGGGGGAAGTTGGGGAAAAAAAGAAAAAGAAATTGGAAGGAGGAGGAGAAATAGAGAGAAGAGAAATATAAATTAATAAAGAGAAAAAAATTATAATTATTTAAATTTTATTTAACTTATTAATATCTTGAATAATAAAGTTTAGGGTATGTTGCGTCCTTGTGTTCCGGCTGCCGTACGACGAAAGTCCGAGTTCATCTTTTGATCCCTTTCAGTACGCTCAGACGGACAGAATCGTGCAACACGCTAGTGATCTGGTAATTTTGCGTTAAACTCAATGAGAACGACATGACAGGAAGAAAAAAAAGGGAGGGAGGTACGACGCACGAGGATTTTACGTGAAAAACTCATCCTTTAATAAAAGGGAAAAAATCACGATACACCGAGTTCAAAACGGCTCCACTATATTACAAACAATCAATATGTCAACGTAAATGGCTACACAGAATTGCAAAGTGGGGGAATCTTATCCACTACTCTCTTATCTGGTTTTCTCTTTTGCACCCTTTTTCTTTTTCTTTCTTCTCTCTCTTAGGCGCTACTCGCAATATACATGCAAAATACTAGCGGTTCCATCCCTTTCTCAGGCGTTTAGATGAGGTATTTATAGGGGGATCTGCCCTTGAAATGAGCCCATGTGGCGTTGGCGTGTGCTGGAAAGCCAGCTATCAACTCTACTGATTTGGCGTGTGCTGGGAGGCCAGCCATCAACTCTGCTGATCTGGCGTGCTAGGTTAGGCACGTCGTGTACGTGACGTCAGTCCCGTAATGATTGAGCGTGCTCTGAGCGCCATGATTTCCTGTGGAGGGAGCATGTTGTAGGGAATGTGTGCTACTTAGTAACAGTGAGACGTTTGAGCTGGCGTGCTCGATCGCATTGGCCCCTATATCCCCTGATCTGGCAATTCAGAGATGAAAAGATAGTCCTCGTACCTAAAAAGTCTACCGGGTCTTTGTCAAATCCACGGACTCATAGAGTTAGATATTCTTGGACGTTAATTGGGAGTTTGGCCTGTTAGAGGCCCTCGGGTTCTCAGTGTTGTGCCCTTGGCTTCGTATCCTCTGGATTTTATTAGAGACATAGGTCTCTTATAGTGTCCTCGGGCCTCCTGGGCTAAATTAGTCTTTCGGACCATTTTAGCCATTTAGGCTTCTTGGGACGCTTGCCCATGTCCTC
>JAOVVI020007194.1:0-15035 GCA_028571085.2 Nepenthes alata | reverse complement strand
AAGTTCATTGACTCATTCGAGATATTGAATTAAGTCGGAGGAATAGCCCATATAATTTGGGTTGTCCTCAAATTTGATAAATTATCATGAAGTCTCTTATGTATCAATGATTGAGGAAGTAAATAAGTGATCGGGTTTAGCCATTTTGGAGATTAGAAACTTGTCTTATGATAAGACTCTAACCTAGATTTGGATATGAAGAATTAGACCTTGGGAATCAGAATAATTTATTTAGTGAAGGCCCACTAGGGTAAGTCATTTGATCAAGAATGTGAAATATATTCGTAAAAAAGGAATTCTGAAAGGATTTTTCCCCAATTGTCAAATTTTAATGTTCGTTAAATTTCAAACACAATTAAAATGTACTAGTTTTCAAAGCATCATAATTTCAGATAATTAAAATAATATAATCAAAATTAAGCTTAATACATGTGAAAAAATTGGGTTTTGAAAGCAGTTGGAAGCAGCGATGGGGGACACCAGCTAAGCACTTGAGGCGCCCGTTCAAGGGGACCCGCGCCTGTTGGGCGCTCGAGTGCTGCGGTAGGCGCTGAATCCTATGCTCCAACGCCAGCCCGCGATATAAGAGCCCAGTGGCTCTTTTTCATGTCATTTACGCAGGGAAAAAGAGAGAGGGGAGAGAGAACGCGAAGAAGAAGAGAAAGAAGGAAGAGATCAGAGCTCTCAGATTTGATTCCGGTTTGGAGTTAGTTAAAAAAGTTATAGATCAGGTCGAGACAAATGAACTAATACCATTTTTTTTCTCTTTTTAAACTATTCATTCCGATCCCTTTAGGTATTTTTATCCCGATATCCATCCATGCCTTTATTTTCATAGTACACACTTATTGAACTTGTACATATTCTGATCTCATGTCCAATTCTGATCTTTCACTATAACATGTACATATTTTGTATCGAAACCCTAACTTCGTGCCCGAATGTTTTCACCCACCGATTTTTAAAATTTTTTTATAAATTGGCCTTATAAAATCATTATCCATACCTTGAATATGTTAGTTTGTTAATTGGGTATCCAATTTGGTAGTTTTATACAGAATTATGCTCATCAAAATCCTTACCTGTTCCCCCTTTGGGTTCTATCCGAATTATTTATAATTTACATATAATTTAACTTTAGAAATTCGTAACCCTAACTTTATAAATACGAGTACCCCGAATATTTGATAATTATCAACATTTATTTTATATATGTTAATTTTATATATTTTAGAACATTATCGAACATAAATCAAGATATTATTTGACATGTACATTATTTATATTATCTTGTGTATACTCCAAAAATTTTGTTATATGCGTTTGTGAAGAAAATTTATTGTCCGAAAGTTTTAAAATCATGTTTGGCTCATGGTGGTAAGAATTTCTATTGTTTTCATATTTTATGATATTCATGCATATAATTTAAGTCATGTGAAGACTTAAATCCATAAGAAATATAAAAATTATAAGAAGTATACGAAGAAAATGTCATAATTTGATATATTTATGATTTGTTTTCTTGGAGTAAGAATTTTGTGAAAAAAATTTGATTGACTTTTCCCTAAAAAATAAGAATTTGTGAAACATGGACCATGGATTTATATTTCAGAGGGTAGTATTTCCTAGCATACTATGGATATTATAGTAAAAATTTAAGGATTATCCTGATTGTATGTTATAACATATAATAATTTTTGGCATACCTTAATATATTATAGTAAAAGATTATTATCTATTAATGGCCGCAGGCGGCTAAGGCCCCGTCTATAGGGATTATATGTAGATAGCCCGCCTCTATATCATGAATAGAAGGAGATGCCTTTTGATTGTGTAGAAGAGATACAATTCAAATTACGATCGATTGTTTATTTAGTCAGTAAGGCCTATTAGCCCTGGTTTGTAAAGATAATAAAATGTTTACATGTTTTAAAACCTAAAAGAAGAATAAGTAAAATAGAAAAGATAAATGAATTTTAAAAATATATTTATTCACGTTTCATATTTATGCATCTTTATTATGCTCATGTATGATTCCTCTACTTTATTTTACATATGTTATTTATTGTCATTCATTATATTATACTTATTGAGTATTTGTCTTACCCTTATTATTATTTTTTACCTTCAGAAGAGTACAAGTTTATACCCAATACGACAGGATAAAGGATTAGAAGTTGGCTAGGTTCAAAAATTTAGAGGATGATCTTGTGGATTTAGCATTGTAGATTTGTACCTTATGGAGTCTTTTAAATTATTTTTGATAGTCATGTATATTAATGATAATGATGATGATGATGTATTTAGTGTGTAGTTTTTACTATGTTTGATGAATGTATATACTCCTACAGGTTATATTAATTTGGGTACCTAGTGGCATATTGTCTGAACCAACGTCATACTCGGAGTTATGACGTTAGTGCCACGTGTCTATTATGACTTTTGGATCCTGTGTAATGAATTGTGGATGTGAATATTGTACTATATAGGAATTTTATACAGGTTGTATTAGGCCGACGACTGTATTATAACCGAAACTCTACTTAATTTTCGATTGAAAATATGATACGATAATTATCAATAAAGATAATAAAATAATTATGGCCTGTAAGAAAACTTGAGCTTGTAAACAGCCCACAAATATTTGTATGCTAAGATTTAACACACATGTACTTATAACTATTTTCATAAACTTGTCTGTCTGTTTAGCCTTTATATATTTTATACAAGTGTCAAAATCTGAGATATTAAGATTGTTAATATTTCATTATTTACTAGTCCATTGATTCATTTTATAAAGATACTCTGAATCCCATATGCCACAATTTAAAGAAGTTTTTTTAACATGTTACGCTTTAGCCCATAACTTTAATTATTAGGTTCAATCAAAAGGGATAGTTCAAATGAATTATTAATATCTAGTTTGAACAAATTATCTAGTAAGGTATCATGGTTAACAATAAAATTATTTTGATACAACTTTATAAAAGGAGGACAAAATAGACACAATATCCAAAAAAAAAAATAGTTTAGTTATTGATAAATATTTATTGAAAATCCATGTATATAAAACGTATTAGGTAGATTTAATTTGTAGACAGTCTTCGAAAATAATTTGGAGCAATTAAGTAAATGATAAGAAATATAGATTAGGGCATAATTAGAGAGAGGAGTGCTACAAATATACTTATACAATTAATATGTATTCCAAAAAAACTACACTAAATTTACTAACTAATTCAAGTAAATTCAGTAAATAAATCAACAAATAAAAATCTATAATTTACTTTTCTTGATTAAAACACTAATAAAATTAAAAATGATAAGAAAAATAATTTCATGACCTTTGAACAATAAAACATTTAATTTAGATGTCATGCATGATACTATTTTTCATCCCATTATAAGATTTTATAGGATAACTTTTCTTTGGATCAATGATATTATTTAATATGATAAGATATTTAATATTATGAAATGATAACTATAAGACTATTTTAAATAATCTTAATTAGACATTAATATTGTGAGATACTTTGATTTGTCACCAAAATATTAATAAAAATATTTAATCAACTTTGTGCCTTTTATATATAAGATGATTTGCCCTGTCATTATATACAAACTACCGTTTATAATAATATGAAATCTGTCTCAAACAAATAATAAATAAATGGCCAAAAAACAATATGAAATCAATTTTTATCTCCATTTCACTCTCAGCGGGGGCGGGCAAGCACAGGCGTGCAGTGCGCTTGGATCTGTTCATGATAGTTTCCATCATTTTTTATGCTTTACTTGGCATGCAGCCGCCCTAGATTGAAGATGAAAGGTCAGTTACATGACCACGTAATTATTATATCATAAAAATATATAAGAGAGTGAAAGAAGACAATTTAAATCATCGAATAATTTCCCCTGTTAAACTATCATCACCGACTCCGTACCACATATAAGAAAATAAGAGCCCACATAAATTCTAATTCCTGATAATCCTTCTAATAAACTATAAGTAAATAAATAATGCTCAAATGATCCTCCTAAAGAGAAGCAAAACTTTATACATACAGTTAAGAAATACAGTCTCTGATACTATATTTATGGGTTCTTCTTTTTAGAGACCAACTGTTATATTTTTTACTGTAAAACGATATATCTTTACACATAGTAGTATCATACACTTTTATTTTTACCTATTAATGAAATGGACGAAATATTTCACTGTTTTAAATCATTTGAATTACCAGCAATTAAACATAAACTAAAATTTTAAATACCATTATCAATATGGCAGACATGTTGGGACCAATTAAATAATCGACCTAATGATACACCCATATCAAATACCTTTCTGCACGTCACCTACCTACCAATCATCAATAACTATTTGAGACAACAATAATATCTCCTTCATCTCTTCCCTCATTCACTAAGAAAAGTGAACAAGCATACCATGCAGTGCACCTTTGCTCATATATTCTTATCAATTTTGGCCTCTACGCTTTACCCTCATTTGTTGAATGACCTCATTTGTGCAATTCTTTTGCCACGCGTTCTAGATTTTCTTGTTTTTTAATGTCCCGTTAGCAAGTAAGTTTAAGTTATATCCAAGAATAGGATCCACATGTTGTGTATTCTTGTATCTTTTTTGGAGGTAAATTTGTCTTTCATGTAATATTTTCTTTCTTTCTTGAATCTTTTGTTCTGATTCCACTTTTTTTTTTTTTTTTAACTTTTGAAACTCAATTTGATTCAGTCATGGACCAGAGTAAACAACAATGTTGTGCTCTTCTTGACGGATTACATGGGTTGTATTTTTTATTGAGGAAGCACTTTTGAACTCTCATAATCTTAACCTTTTATCTATATATAAATAGTTGTGATTAGATGATTGTGATTAAACTAATTTTGAAATATGTTATAAACAACTACTAAAAATTGTTGGGATTTTTAGAATACGCACAACATCAATGCAGTGGAACAAACCAAAATCCCTCCATCAATCATCGGCCATCAAACATTGTGAAAGCAAAATGAACAAAATTATACAACCAATTACATAAAATTATATAATAATATTAAACATGAAAAGTCATTCTTAATTAAGGAAATCACAGAACAAACTGTGAAAAAATCACTGTAAAAGTATCTGTTGGGTCTAGTCACTTCTTTGTGGGTAACCCAACAAACTAGTTTGTCATCGAAAGATTTGTGAAAAATAAATCCAGAGAACTGACTCCGGTCAATAGGATGTTGACCGGAGGAGAACAATGGACGGTCAATGAAGATTGACCGGTGGATGGCCAACTGTGAATTCCGGTCAACAGGAAGTTGACCGTCTGAGAGTTACAGGAGTGCTGTTGGATGGCGGACGGGCAGTAGAAGGCGGTCAACGGGGGAGGTTGACTGGATGGAAGCAGATGACGGTCAACGGAGGTTGACTAGATAAATGCTAAAGACGGTCAATGAGAAGTTGACCGGCTAAGTAATGGGCCTAGGAAACTGTGGCAGTTGGCAACAGACAGATGTCTTTCTAGAATTTATCGACAGGTTGGCAGTTAAATTGTAGAGCACGCGTCTGTACAGTGCAGAGCATGCGCCATCCTGCAGGGCATGGGCCTGCAGGTAGCTTGGAAACTGGTGAAGACGTGGCACCTATTATTTGAATGATGACCAACTAGGAAGATGAGATTAGGTGGAGACAAGACGTCTATATATGAGCACCAGGAGCTTCAGGCAGGGTGCGGGAGCACTTGTGGCAACACCAGAAGGTGTGAAAAAATAGCAAGGGTGCGGGCTGCACCGGACCGGTGTGGAAGACAACACCAGGGGCGCTGTGCGCTGGCCGCTGTGTGCGGAGGTGAAACAACGGGTTACCGTTTCACCAACACTTGTAAAATAAAAGAGCAGATAACACCACAGTGAGGAGAAAAATAGTGGAAGAAAGAGAGAGCAGGGAGTGAAATACAAAGTATGAGGCCGTTGTATTCTCGAGCTCTATTCTTCGTTTTCGCCTCTAGGGCCTGTGTAGCTAGAGTGGTTGCTTGTCCTCTGTCTCTGGGTTTGTGTAACCATTTTACATAGTCGATCTATTGGTGAATTTTGTGTCCCGTAATTTTTTCCCTTAGTTGAAAAGGGATTTTCATGTAAAAAAATATAGTGCATCTCTTGTGTTCATTGTTCCTACTATATGGTGGCTGACAATGACGGGGAGTTATAGTATTCCGCTGCTACCGGATCGGGTGGATCCGGGCGTCGAACTCCCAACAATATCTTGTTATAAATATAATTTTTCTATATATCTTCATAATAATGTGTAAATAATCTGCTAAATATAACCTTCAACAAATCTAATAATTACAAGAGATGCAATACTATAAAAACATGAATGACCAGTTGATAGTATGTTATAAAATTAAGACTGAAGTAACATAATCAAGTTTGGAGAAAAATAAAACTTGAATCAAACTTTAATTGGATACCAATAATCTTTCTTTTCTTTGTTTTCTCTCTTCTCTCTTCTACGACAGACTATATCTTAATCAGAAACCGATAAGATTTTGCCTGTAAAATGGCCGTCAAACTAAATAAAAATATATACTATTTACAAGTATAAATATACACATATTAAAATAACAACACACGGGATCCAAAAGTCACAAAATCAATTTTATGGCTTTAACGTCATATATTCAGATACAACGTTGGCATATAAAGATACAACTAGGTATGTAAAATCAAATCATAATAATCTGCAAAAGCATATACAATCATCAATAAGTAATGGAACTAAACTATTATGTACATCATCAATATAACAAATACATATCCATCAAAATGTACAAAAGTACTTCATACATAAGTACAAAACCACAAAATCTAAGTCTACAAAATAATTTTCTAAGTCCACAGCTTCACCAACTGAAATATCGACTCTACTTCATCGGGTATAAACTCGTACTTATCAAAAGGTAAGAAAAATAGTAAGGAGTGAGCTGAATGCTCAATAAGGCACAATATAATCAAAGACAATAAGTAATATACTAAAAATAAATTAAGGAAATGGTATAAGAGTTTAATACAGATACATAAATATAAAACATGATTTAATACATTTTTTCAAAACATATTTTTCTTCTACATTTTATTTTTTTCTCATTTAGATTATAAGACATGTAGAAATTCATTCATATTTCAAAATCAGAGTTAGTAGCCCTTACCAGCTAATGAAGTAGCTGAACGAGGAAAGGAATGTGTATGCATCCACACATTCTAAGGCAATATCCACGAACCTCAACTTTAGCGTTCTGTGATAAATAGTATACCTTTCACTTGATATACGATATCATAAAACATATGCCACTATAACATCTCCTAAAGCCCAGGAGCATTCCTCGGTCTGCCTCTGTAATATTCTAAGGTATGTTAGAAAATACTATCATTTGAAATATAAATCTTTGATCTAATTTTATGATTACTTATTCTTAAGGGAAGGTCCACCATATTCTTAACATAAAGTTCTTACTGCCAAATAGAACACCAAAATATAAGTTTAGGGTTAGAGTTTTCATGTAATATAATACATCGTAAAACTACCAAATCGGACACCAAATTAACAAATAATTATGCTCAAGATATTGCTTTTACAGAATATAAATTTAGATGGGCATTTGAATGAAAATACCCGGAGAAAACGGAACAAAAAGTGCAATAAGAGGGAAAAAAAGCATATGGGTGCACTTATCTCAATCTGATCTACAACTTCTTCAACTAGTTCTAACCCGAAAATGGACTCGATGCCTCGATCTCCTCATTCTCTCTCTTCTTCTCCAAGCGCTCTCTCTCTCCTCTCTCACTGGTCTACATAAAATGATGAAAAAAGCAACCCACACACGTTTAAATAAGGGAACTAGCGCTCGAGTGCCCGTCCAACGTGTTTCAGACGTGCATGGCCTAGAAATGGCGCCTCCTACCAGCCCACTAGTTTAGACGCCTTGACGCCGCCTCGGGTGCCCAACGAGTGTTCTCCTCCACCATGCAAATTCGCTTCCGAAACTTAAATTTTTGCATATATTAAACCTAATTTAAATTGTATTATTTTAATTACTCCTAATTATGATATCTTGAAAACTAGAATCTCACAACTCTCCAACTCTTAGAAAATTTCGTCCTCAAAATTAAAGAATCCTAGAAATTAAACAAACACACATATATCGAAACAAATAGGGATACTTCTCCCAAATCTCATCCTCCCTTTCTCATGTTTCTTCCTTGCGAGAATGATTCCCCGACAAAATCTTTACAAGATGAATGGTCTTTGAGCTCAAAATCTTGTCCCTCTGATCCAAAATCTGTATTGGCTCCTCCGAATAAGATAAATCTTCATTGATAGCTAAGGGATCATAATCAATGACGTGCATTGGATCATGAATGTACTTCCTCAACATCAAAAATTGAAAAACATTGTGTACATTGGCCAAATTCGGTAGCAGTGCTAATTGATAAACTACCTCTCCGACCTTCTCCGAAATTTTGAAGAGTTCAATGAATCATGGCTTCAATTTTCCCTTAACAACAAATCTAGTAGTTCCTTTTAACGGCGATACTTTGAGGAAAACAAAATCACCAACCTCAAATCTGAGCTTTGATATCTTTTGGTCAATATAACCCTTTTGCCGGATCTAAGCCACCTTAAGGTTCTCAAAAATTACCGAAATCTTATCCGATGTCTTCCGAATCACATCAGGCCCCAAAAGTCGTCTATCTCTTGTCTCATCTCAATGGATAAGAGATCAGCACTTCCTACCATACAATATTTCAAATGAAGCTATGCCAATACTTGCCTAAAAACTATTATTATAAGCAAATTCTGCTAACGCCAGGTGATCATCCAAATTCCCCTTCAACTTTATCAGTGATACTCTAAGCATATCCTCTAAAATCTGGATGGTCCATTTAGACTGGCTATTGGTTTGAGGATGATATGTTGTGCTAAATTTTAGGTTCATCCCTAATTTTTGATACAAACTCTCCTAAAATTTAGATACGAAATATGGATCGTGATCAGACACAATAGATGCTAGCACTCCATGAAGTCTAACAATCTCATTAATATGCAACTACGCCAAGCGTTCACGAGAATATGTCATCTAAATGGCTAAGAAAGGAACCAATTTCGTTAGCCAATCCACAATGACCCAAATCGTGTCATGATTCCTCGGGGTCCTAAGCAAACCCATAACAAAATCCATAGAAATATCCTCCTACTTCTAACTCAAAATAGGCAATGGCTGCATAAACCCAAGGGTTTCCTCCTCTCATCCTTCAACTGCTGACAGATAAGGCATCTATGAACAAAAGCCACAATCTCCCTCGGCATATTTCTCCACCAGAATATCTTCCTCAAGTCTTGGTACATCTTATTAATTCCAGGGTAGATAATATACTTGGTTTCATAAGCCTCCTTCGTGATCTCTTCCTTCATCTCCCTATCATTAAGCACATATAAACAATCCTGGAATATCAAGACTCCGTCGACATGAACATTGAAATCAATCCAAGTGCCTCGACCAAGATCCCCAACAATATCCATTAAGAATGGATCATTTGGTTATCCGTCTTTAATCCTTTAGAGGATCTCTGGTTGTACCTGTAGGAATGACAATATCATCCTATTACCCTTAACATACCGCTAGGTATTACAAAAATTTAGACAATCTAGCATCTCCATTTGCTTGATCTATAGCCTCGCTACAAAACTAGTCTGGTGACTAAGAGCATCTGCGACCAATTAGTTTTTCCAAGCTGATAATGGATTTCACACTCATAGTCCTTTAGAAACTTAATCCATCTCTGTTGTCGCATATTTAACTCTTTCTACGAAAACAAGTACTGAAGGCTCTTATGACTAGAATACACCAAAAATTTCTAGACGCACAAATAATGCCTCTAAATCTTCAACACAAACACCACGGCGGCTAGCTTCAAATCATGGGTTGTATAGTTCTTCTCATGAATCTTCAACTGCCGAAACCCATAAGCAACCACCTTCCCATTCTGTATCAAAACATACCCAAGTCCAATCAAGGAAGCATCACAATACATGTCAAAACCACCAGAACTGTCAGGAATAATCAAAATCGATGCAGAAATTAGCCGATCCATTAACTCCTAAAAGCTCTGATCACACTCTTCTGTCCATTCAAATCTAACTTCATTATTCGTCATCTAGATAATCGGTAAAACAATACAAGAGAAATTCTCCACGAATCGACGATAATATCTAACCATACCAAATAAACAACGAACCTGCGTCATAGTCGTTGGTCGACTCCAATTGATCATAGCTTCAATCTTCCTCTGGTCTACTGAGATACCTCCATTAGAAATAACGTGGCCCAAAAATATGATCTCCTCATGCCAGAATTCGCACTTCTTCATCTTCGTAAATAACTTATACTCTCTAAGGGTCTGGAGCACGGTCCTCAAATAGTTCTCAAGCTTTACACAACTCCTTGAATAAATTAAAATGTCATCAACAAAAACTGCCACAAATTTATCCAAATAAAGCTGAAAGATCCGATTCATCAAATTTATAAATACACCAGGAGCATTCGTCAATCCAAATAGTATATCAAGAAATTCATAATGACCATATCTCGTCCGAAATGTCATTTTTGCCACATCCTCTTGCTTAATCCAAAACTATTATTACCCTGATTGAAGATCAATTTTTGAGAACACACGAGTTACGTGCAATTGATCAAAGATATCATCAATCTACGGCAAATGGTACTTATTCTTAATTGTGATTTTATTCAATTCACAACAGTCCACACATAGCTACAAAGTCCCATCCTTCTTCTTCACGAATAAGACTGGAGCACCTCAAGGCGATACACTGGGTCTAATAAAATCCATATCCAATAAATTCTACAATTGCTACTTCAAGTCCTTTAACTCAACAGGAGCCATCCTATGAGGGGTCCTTGAAATAGGTGTCGATTCTGGTATGAGATCAATTCCAAACTCAATCTCCCTTGGTAGCGGTAGAGGCTCTCCACTATATTGGCATATGCCAAATAAGTTTCCCATCCACTTCTCAACAAATGACGAGTTTGCAGAGTCAAAATAAAATTAGTCTCCTCCGGCCGCTGAATTCCTTGAATATGAAAGGGCTCACATTCTAAAATTGTGAAACCCACTCTCTTATGAAAATAATCAATATTCACATGATACCTCGACAACCAATTCAAACCCAAAATTATATCGAAATCATGCATCTCCAACAAAATTAAATTAGCACTTAGAGATAACCCATTCACCTTAACAACACATTTAGGGTACAAAACATCCTTGACAATGGAAGATCCTGTAGGCATCAAAACAAACAATGAATAATCAAGGATCACAGGAGATGATGCAAAATAACAATCAAATCGAGATAAAATGAAAGAATGGGTGGATCCAGAATCGAATAGTACAGTACCAAAGGTACCAGAAATGGGAAGAATACCTTGTACCACACTATCAGATGCCTTCGCTTCATTAGCAGACACCGCAAAGGCCATGCCCGGAATAGAGTGCTGAGAGACAATTGCTTTCTTCTGATGGGGACAATCCTTGATCTTATGTCCTGATTGTCCACATTGAAACACACTCCCAACACCTTAAAACAAGGCCTATCACCATAGAACTTTCCACTATATTGGTAGGAACTAGTTGGAGCTTGTTTAGTCGGTGCAAATGGACTAATCGTCTTCCCTTGGTTAGATTGCTTCACCTTCTTAGGCGGACTTCTTGAACCCGCACTTGAGTTTGAACCAACACCGTTTTTACTCGACATCCTCTTCTTAAAGAACTCTTCTTGCTCAACCTCTTTTTTATGGATCAAGGCACGATCCAACACCTCACCGTAGGTCATCAACTTCAAGGTCGCCAACTGCTTGCAAATATCATCTCTTAAGCTTTGAAGGAATTTCCTCGTCTTTCTTTCTTCATCTTCTACCATATAGGACGTGTGACGGAACGGATTATTTTTCTCTAATAATCTCCATTAATAAACAAACAAAACTAATACCCATGATTTTAAAATATTAAATTCTATAGAAAACTTGGCAGAGTTTCCCTTGTAATTGGACCAAAAACCATTTATGCAACCTATTTAATTAAAACCTGTACAAGTATATAATTTCTCATACTTCAACATTCAACACAATACATATACAAGATTGACAAATGCCATATCATATATAGCTCTAATACAGTATTCACAACTACCACATTAGATCTAAATAGAGATACCATCTAGGCCTAAACAAATCCAAAATCAAGTAATAGTAGAAGCAAAATTAGATATATCAATCACCTACAAAAGCATAACAAAATCTACAATGAGACATAACATATCATGCCACATTCCATTATATAATATAATTCTAACTTAACTATTTCCATTTTATTACATGAAACATATACGAGACTACAAGTACCCAAGTCCAGCCGATCTCTTTAGATTATCTCCTGCCATACTCTAACTAATCGGGAATTAGTTCGTAACTCTCATCTGGAAGAAAGAAGAAGCAAGAGTAATGTGATGGAACGGATTTTTTCTTTTTGCATTCCGCCAGCGACCTCCCAGAACTGACACCAAGGTTTCGGTGATCTGGTCAGGGCTAGTCGTGTCTCCCAATCACAGGATCACAGATGTCATCTAGGACCCATACACAATATCCATAAAATATGTAGCGGAAGCCAATCTAATAACCTGCCAAAACATTCACATTCATAACCGTAAAACTCATTTATGCATACATAGTCATAAAAGTCCAACAACGAAAATTCATATATTTCAATCGGATCATTACAACAAAGATGCTTCTTCCGTGGTAACTCCAAAATATGCTTCCAAGTCCTTAGAATCATTTAGACGGAGCTCTAGTCACTCAATCTCATCAGACACGAGCTCTATGTTTCATCTAGAGGGGAAAAATATAAAAACAGTGAGTCGGAGCTCAACAAGGTACATGCAAATTTTTCATAAAACGTTTATACTGTAAGGTGGATACAGATACATATGTAACATAAATATTATAAAATAACAGTTGACCGGATCATGACAGATAGATAATGCAAAAGTAATCAGGAAAGCCGGAGTAGTCAATTCTGGGAATCGGGATAGAAAATAGAGTCGGTCTTATTATAGAAATTTCTCTCTTTTTTTTCATTAGTAAAGGACATCGCTAACGGAGGGAGCAATAATCGAGGATAGATTGAGCACATCTCCTCACAATCACGGTAGTACCTCTTTCTACAAAGCCCCGAGGACGGCTCTCACTTCCTCCTTACACAAAACCCCAAGGACGGCTCTCACTTCCTCGTACAGAGCCCCGAGGATGGCTCTCACTTCCTCAATGTACAAAGCCCCGAGGATGGCTCCCTTTCGTTATCCTCGATTACCACCAAAATATTCTAAGGCATGCCGGAGAACTTTATCTCCCAGTGCTAAAGTCCGATCTTATTTATCTTGTCATAAGGCCGGTTCACTTTTTCTTTAGTTCACATTCTGGATGGGTACAAAACTTTTAGTCGTCATATTACAAAGCCGATTTCAAATTTATTTTTCTTATTCTGGTCAAGTATAAAGACTTTCAGTTGACATGAAGCTGATTTCAAATCCATAAATCTCATTCCGGTCAATAATTCTTTATTATAATATTATGACTCAAAACCGGTTTACTTCTTTATTTTTATACAATTCAAGTTCAATCATAAGTTGAGCAAAAAGCAGAAAACAGAAAGCAGAAAGTATGAATTAACCATGAAATCAAAATCATATTTTTAGTCCGATCGTACAACAAGCATGACATAAGAGATACAACTTATCAAGCAGTAATTAAAATGGCAAGTCTAATATACCATGTGCTGAAGTATTTAAATCATTAGAGAACACTTACAATTTTTCTTAAAGTCGGGACTTAAAAATTGAAGTATACTTAAAATCTGAATTTAAAAAAGGGTGTACACTTGCCTTATAAATATTCTTAAAATCTGGGTTTAAAAAGGAAAGGTACACTTGCCTGACGGTTGACCGCCCACTCCGACTGACTTGGAGCTTTTTCTCCTTCTTCACTCCTTACCCTTCTTCCTCGCTAGAAATTCGACACCCGTCCCTCAACTGGAGCTCAGTATATGAAGAGGAGGGATTAGGTGGAGTAAGTGGGGTGAGTTACCTACTTTGTATTTTCCTTCAGAGGTTAGGTAGAAGTGAGTGGCGTAAGTTACCTACTTGAAACTTTCATCTAGAAGGTCAACGGGGTAGTTCACTTGCTTTGATTAGATTTAGATCTAGTTGGGATCTAACCGTCTAAACAACAAAGTTATACTAGTCAAAATTTTTAAATTCGATAGTCAATTATAGCTGGTCAATATTTTCTTCAAAATCGGCCAACCATTCTATTGGTCAACTTTTTCGGTCAACGCTTCTTACTCTAATTCGGCCAACTTTTACTCAAAGCCGGCCAACGTTTCTTTTCTCTTATTCAAGGTCGGTCAACATTTCTAAAAATTGGTAAACCCCTTCGGTTAACCTTTCGGTCAACATATTGACACCGGTTAACGTCTTGACATTTGCCAACATCTCGATGCCGGTCAACATTTTGACGCCAGTCAACATCTTGACGACGGCCAACATCTCGACGCCAGTCAACATTCCTTAAAATCGGTCAACATTTTGATTACCATTAGTTCCAATCTTCCAGTGGTGTAAGGCCACTCCGATTTAAGTCAAAATCAAAACACTCCAGTTTTCAAGTAGCAATATTTTACTTTGATTTTAAGCTTCTCTGATTTCGGATCGCACAATTCTCCCCTACTTATAGAAATTTTATCCCCAAAATTTAAATAAAGTTATATACCTTAATCAAACAAGTGGGGATACTTGCTCCAGATTTCCTCTTCTCGCTCCCAGGTAGCTTCCTCAAGGTAGTGATTTCTCCAGAGCACCTTCGCAGAGGAACTGTCCTTGTACACAGCCT
>JAOVVI020007192.1:0-15036 GCA_028571085.2 Nepenthes alata | reverse complement strand
AGCTCTTCTTGCTCAGATTCTTTTATACTCGAAGCAGTTAGGACCTCTCACATGTTTTTTGAGTATTCTTCTGGGATTTCAGTCATGGCAGCCTTTGCCAGCTGGTCGGCCTCTAGTTGTTAGCCCTTGGAATGTGCACCATCTTGAACCGGTCAAACCTCTAGACCATACACCTTACTCTAGCAAGGTTTTTCATGAGTAAAGGGATAGACACCTCGAAGCTTCCGCGGACCTGGTTGGCAATCATTTCTATGTCACTGTAGATGGTTACATGCCTTGCCGAGTATTCTTTTGCAAGTCACAACCCAGTGAGCAGGGCCTCGTATTCAGCAACATTGTTGATAATTGAAATTTTGAGCTTCACTGAGTACTTCATTTCCAATCCAACGAGGGTTCTTAGAATCAATCTGACACCACTGTTGGTATGCATCAAGGACTCATCTACGTGGGGGGTCCAACTTGGCACCTCCAGCTGGTGGTCGGTTTCACCAGGGTGATTGCTGTCTGGAGCCTGGGTTGTAGTCTTGACTACGAAGCCCGCTAGGGCCTATCCTTCTACGGACATCCTTGGCATAAATTTTACGTCAAACTTGCCCAATTTGATGGCCCATTTCACTAGCCGTCCTAACATATCGGACTTTTGCAACATTCCTTTCAAGGGTTGGGTCGTAGTTTCTTGACTGAATAGATAAGTACCAGTGTGATCTTTACGGCGTACATGTAGAGGGTCTTAGGGCTTGTTAAAGTCTTGCTAACATAGTAGACCGGTCACTATACATCAAATTGCTATTGGATCAAAATCAAGTTTAGCACCACCTCCAAAATTGCCAAGTAAAGGCACAACTCCTCGCCTTCTTTTAGCGACGTTAGGAAAGGAGAGCTGACAAGGTACTCATTTGGCTCCTTAAAGGCGGCCTGGCAGTTGGCTATCCATTGGAAGTTGTTCACTTTTGTCCTTGTCAAGGCCTCAAAGAAGGGAAGGTATTTATTTCTGGATTTTGTTAGGAAGTAAGAAAGTGTTGCAAGTCTCCCGGTTAGCCTCTAAACGTCCTTTACGGTCCACAATGGGCTCATATCCATGATCGTCTTTATTGTTTTGAGGTTTGCCACAATCCCTTTCCAAGAAATGATGAAACTTAGAAATTTTCTTGAGGACACTCCAAAAACGTATTTGGCCAGGTTCAACTTCATCCGATATTCCTGGAGCACCTCAAAGGCCTTGTTGAGGTCACAGATATGGTTTTATCTTTCATGAGCATGTCATCTACGTACACCTCTATATTTTGACTAATTTGGGTCTTAAATATTTTATTAATGAGCCACCGGTATGTGGCGCCTACGTTCTTCAACTCGAAGGGTATAACCTTGCAGTAGTAAATTTCCTAGTTTGTCATGAAGAAAGTATGGTCATCATCCTCGGGATTCATCCGGATCTGGTTATAATCTGAGTTTGCGTCCATAAAATTGAGCAATTTGTGCTCGGAGGTGGTATCACCAGTAGGTTGATCTTGAGCAGCGGAAAACTATCCTTCGGGCATGCCTTATTCACATCAGTAAAGTCGACGCGCATCAACCACTTTTCGGTATTCTTCTTGACAATGACTGTTGGAGAGCCAGTTTAAATATTAGACTTCCCAGATAAAGTCGGCGTCAAGCATCTTTTTTACCTCCTCCCAGATGGCAATGAGCTTTTCAATAGAATAGCTCCTCTATTTTTGTGAGATCCGGATCCCGAAACATGATAAATATGGAGTAATTAAATTGATGATGATCATTATTAGGCTTAAGAATAAGGGATAAATTGGTACTTAAGCAAAAAGGAGCAAATAGGAAGAAATGGGATCGCTTGAGCATTTGTGAGGCACAAATTTACAAATAGGCCTGCTCGAGGCTCGCACTCGACGAAGCGCGACCAAGTGGACAACGTATTCCAAATGCTCTAGACTTTTTGTGTGCACCGGCATAGGCTGGGGGCTTCTTCTTCCACCACATACACTTCGGGATTAAAATAAAAAAGCAGAGGAAGAAGCACCCAACCACTAAGGCAGGACTCCCGGATGACCTCAGAGTCTAAGCATCTTTGAGCAATGGGGCCCGGTCTCATTTGGAGGGTCGACTTGGTCGCAAGACATCGGACAAGAGCTTAGCGCGACAAAATCGTCGTTACTCATACAACAACGAGTAGAGGCCTCTGGCTCGAGAGGGAGCCTTGTGCAACGTCCATCCGACCAATAGTAGCAGCCGACTGGCCTCATGCCACACTCCAAACCACTCAGAGTTGTGGGCTAACCTCAACACAAAAAGGGTTTCAGTCTCCCATTGAGTAGAGGAATGAGTGGAAAAGATATGACAGCATGTATTTAAGGGAGATGCTAGTGAATGCTCTGCAAATCTTAAGCAATCATCATTCATGATGGAAATCCGAACACAGTCACTCCCTCAGAAGTTTAAGATACTGACACTAGAAACCTTTGACGGAAGTACCGATCCCATTGAACATCTAGACAACTTTCGCACCCTACTGAGCTTCTAGGGCCTGGGTGAGGCTACTATGTATCTGTGTCTTCCACTAACCCTTAAGGGGAACGCCCAAATTTAGTTCTACTGCCTACAGCTAAATTCAATTTGAATGCTCCAAGAGTTCACTGATAGCTTCCTAACTCAATTTGCCTTTAGCCGGAGGAGGGAAAGGCAGCTTTAACACCTCGCCCGTATCAAATAGGGGCCAAATGAAAGTCTAAGGAGCTTATTGGCTCTGTTCACTGCCGAGGCCTGCTGGATACCCTAGCTGACTGATAAAGTGAAACTAAGCACCTTCATATCGACTCTAGAGTTGAGTGAGTTTTTCAAACATCTAGCCCACAAAGACCCCCAAACCTTTTATGAAGTTGAAACTATTGCCCATGCTTACATGACGGCCAAAGAAGTCAACAAAGTTAAGTGCCCAAAGCATGGGTACCGCCTCCATCGGGGGCCACCAAATGGAAGAAGGAGAAACAAAGACCATTTCAACTCTTGGGATCTGAGGAACCAGTCTTACAACCTGTAAAATAAAATCTGCACAATGCATATAAACTACCAGACCTCAAATCCACAACCATAGCACATACACAGGATCAATCAAATGACATTTATCTATGGTTTCAACACTGTATCCCAACTACTATATTGAATCGAATGAGAGATGCCATCTAGGAACTTATACAAAACCTAATGTCATAGCTGCAGAAGCATTCTATATCTAAAAATAAACTGTAGGAGCATAACAATGAATCCATAATAATAAACAACATTCCATGCCACTATTAATACATAACATTAATCTAAATCATCTATTTACATTTCATTTCATTAACCATATCCTAACTTCCAAGTCCTCGAAGTCTGGCAAGTCTCCTCAAGAAAATCCCTCTCGTTGCCCTATCTAATTGGCCATCAGCTCGTGGGTCTCATTTGGAAGGAAGAAAAAATAAGGGTAAGCCAATAACTCAACAAGTACATCATATTTAAAAGTAGTAGACAATATACGTAAGGTTAAGTAAAAGAAGGATATATAATCATGATAGAGATACATAAACAAGAACATGATCAAATATGGTTTGGAATACAATTTACTTTTCTTTGGGATATAATTTATGCATAATTATTCATCTTTGCGGACCAATGTTAGTAGTAGGCTTTACTAACTAAATGTGCGGGAGAACGCAGAAAGGAATGTATTACTCTACACATTCTAAAGCATAACGGCTATATTTTAGGCCTGCAACTACTCGACCATCGACTACATTTAAGGTCTACAACTACTCGACCATCGACTATATTTAAGGCCTGTAACTAGTCGGCCATCGACTATATTTAAGATCTGTAGTTACTCGACCATCATATATGCCCCAACATGTACCCTCGGAAACCAAAGGAAGTCCTCATCCTTCCACAATAATATCTTAAGGTTTGCCAAGAGTATTACCTGCTACAATATGCGGCCAGAGTAATCCTCAAGTCTCTATTGTAATGCTAGTGGTAGTCCAAGGGGTATTATCTTCGTAACGTAAATTTGTGGTCCTAGTTTCATGGTTTCTTATTCATTTGAGGGAAAGTCCACTATAATTTATTCACAATATCTCCAACTTGGAGAACAATTCGATCAAATCTCCAATTGTGAATTTTTCTCTGAATACATATATAATTATTATCTTTCCTTTGGATTTAAGTCTTTTCATGAGTTAATTTGGATGCATGGACATTATAATACATAGGAAAGATTAGAATTCCTTACCACCATTTGGCAATTATCACTTTGGGGGCCACCGGGATGTATTTCATTTACAAATGAAGTACAAACATATAATTCTGGGGCTTAAAACTAGACATATACAATTAGACATAAATTTTATAACAATTAGATAGGGTGAAAACATGCAAAATTCTTATTTATTTCGTGTGAATAGTGCCAAAGCCATTTTAGAGCTTCCAGATGTCCTGAACGGGTCAATACTTGTGAGATCGGACGCCTGGCCAATGTATGTGCATAATTAGGATATAGTAATTCATAATTTGGAGACAATTAATCATAAAATGTGAAGGGAAGGGGAGAACCTGGGCTAGGCATGGCTTAGGGTTTGGCAAAGCCGATCCGAGTAAATCAGAGGAAAAATTGGATAATAAACCATAAATACATTAAACAATAATCATGTGTTACATATTTTTCATAATTTGGGTGGGTTTCAGAATGATAATACCCGATGGAGAAGGAATAAAAATCGAAATAGAGAAAAAGGAGGATATGAGTACACTTGCCTTGACTCAATCTTTCACCTTTCTAACTGGATTTCGGATGGATTTGGACTCGTGGGCTTCAATCTCCACCTTCTCTCTCTAGCTCTTCATCCTCCGTCCCTCTCTAATCCCAAAACATGGCTAACAATGCACGGGAGAAAACCCTCGCGTGCTTAAATACCCTGATTGGCGCTTGAGTGCTAGTCGGGTAGTGACCAGGCGGAGCGGTTCTATTTTTCTCACCTAGGCCACACCTCAAGCACTCCTCGGGCATGGAGGTTCTGTTTTTCACACCTAGGTGGTACCTTGAGCACTGGTCAAGCCTGCATCGACCTACAACATGCCAGCTTTGTATTTTAACCATTTGGGACCCGTTTTAACCTTTTTAACCCAATTTTTCATATTCTTGGACACTAATTTTGATTATATGACCTTAATAAACCATGATTATCATAATTTAAAACTCAAATCTTATTAACGGATTAATATTTCATAGTTTATAACTTCGGTTCCTGATTTTATCAATTCAGGATATTTTGGCTTTTCAAACTGATTCCTCTCGTACCCTTTGAACTCAGTTCACCTATTTTAACTTAATTACCTCTCAATTATAATATTTTAAAATCTAAAACCTCACCACTCATATTTACGACATCATGAAAACTAGCACCTTATAGAAAATATGTCACAAGTAATGACCCCCCACTCTGACCCTTTGGTTGTATCTATGCTCATTTCAAATGGTACGATCAATTACCAGTTAAAACAAATCTTTATTGATAATAAAAGTTTGTGTAATTTGCTTTACCTCGATACCTATTTTAAATTAGAGCTAAAAAAGAGTTAGTTGAAACCGACCAAAGGGCCCCTTTATAGATTGAACTACAAGCCGGAGCCCTTCCAAGGAACCGTCCAACTAGAAGTCACTTTGGGGACATACCGTAAGACGGAATCCCGCGTACTGATGTTCTTTGTGGCTAACTTTTCTTTGGTTTACAATATCATCCTAGACTGGACCTGCCTGACCTCGTTTGGGGTCGTAACGTCGATCACATACTTAAAGATGAAATTCCCTATGACCTGTGGCATTAGATAGGTTCTGGGTAACCAAGCAATGGGCTGAACGTGCTACCTATCTGAAGTCACCCAAACCACTCCGGACAGACAAATGGATGACTTTGATCATAGTGACAAAATAACTTTACAGCAAGCCTAAGTCGGCGAGATGATCGGCCACATTCCTCTAAACCCCGGTGACCCGAAGAGATACATGCAGATAAGGGGCCAATTGTTGGACCCCTGCATGACCAACTAATCACCTTCATTCAATAGAACACCAATGTCTTTCAATGGACCTCCACTGACATACTAGGAATTCTGACTGAGGTAATGCTCCACAAGTTGAGTATTGATCCTAGTCACAAACATGTTAGGTAGAAACTGTGATGGAACGGATTTTTTTTGTCCTCAAATTATTCCATCAATTTAGAAAATAGAAACCAAAGCCCAAACCTAAGGTTCTAAGAAAAAATGGACGGAGTTTTTCCTAAAACTCGGCTAAAATGAAATACAAAACCTACTTAAAATCTAAAAATATATAGAATAACATCATGATATCCATCAACATGTATTCTCAACACTAACAGAGGATCACAAACACTGTATAATTCCCTATGGCTTATATTTCACATTTTCTACCCACTATACTAACAATTCGGAATAGAAATGCCATCTAGGACCTGTATAGAATCCAAAAAATATATAGCAGAAGTAACTTAGTCCATAGTATAAACCACGGGAGCATAATTTTAGTTTCAACAGTATGCAAAACATATCATAGCTATTAATACATAGTTTCCTTCATAATTTAGACATTTTCATTAACAATGTCCCAAAAATCCCAAGTCTTCAAAGGCTCTGAGAGTCCATCCAGCTCCTTGCTAAGCTCTAATCACTTTGTTCATCTAGTATTATCTTTATATCCTTATCTGAAGGGAAAAAAATAAAATAGTAAGTCGAAACCAAACAAGGTACCAAAACATAGAGAACATAATACTTTCATACAGAATATAAGTGCAAATAAACAGTAACACAAAAATATTTAAGGAACCGAAACACATACAAAAACTATGAGAAAACATAATTCGATACAAGCTAGTTTCGATAATCATAATTCATACTTTCATACATAACATATATATATTAGAATAGAAATCATAGCGATACCAGAAGAATAAAGGCATCCATGGAGACAAGAACAAAACATAATTCCATTTAAATACATATCGGAAGAAGAAAACATCATATGACGAAAATATATTCTTCAGAAATTCTAGTTCAATATTCTAGGGACCCATCTAGTATACTCTACTAGCTGAGGGACGAATAATTGAGGGCAGACTGTATTCAATCCACACAATCAAAGGACAATAATTTGATAGCATATATCTCAATTCCATGGTTTGATGGTTCAATAGTTATCCTAGATTACTACTATAATATTTTAAGGCATACCGGAGAACCTTATCTAATTATTCAACAGTTCTAGGTTCGTTTTCTTTCTGATGAACTTAATTCAATGCATTTGTTCAAAATTTCATAATCAAAATTATCATATTTCAAGGCCAAATCCAAATTTTATTCAGTCACTCTTTCAAAAGATTTCAGAAATTCTCATAGTTTCAATAACACATTTCCATGCAGAGTCTTCAAATACAAATCATTTAATAAACTAAAATCAGGCAACAATTAACATTTAAATTATCAAAATTCTAAGTTTCTAACATTATTTTTCAAATTTTCATTCTAGGGTTTAATACAAGACTTTCGGGTATAATTCGTGCATAAAACATGAGCCTAATCATGAAATCAAAGCCATAAATCCAAATACATATACAAAATCATACATTTTAACCAAAAATCCCAAATGTTTAAGTTAGGTTTTACAATAAACTTTTAGACAATAATCGACACAAAACGTGAGATAAATCTTAAAATCATAGTTATATATTGCAGTACATGCTAGTAAATATGAAATCTATCTGATTAATCAGGAGAAATATGCGTTATTTATAGTAAACATGAAAAAACATAGATTTAACGTATAAACAAAAATTTAGAGGTATTAAAACACTATACAAATGATAAATAATGTCCGAAATACACTTATCTGAACTTGATCTATAGTTATTCTTACTTTGATCGGATCAGAACAGGTAGATTTCTCCTCTTTTATTCTCTTTTCCCTCTTCCTCCTTCTGCTCTCTTCGTGTTCTGCTCGTGGCTGCTGGTTCTCTCCCTTAAAATTCCTCTTTAAAACACGACGGAAAAGAAAACATGTGTCTGGCTCGTGACTGGCACTCGAATGCAAGTTTCATAAAATTGTGCTCGAGTGGCGCTCGAGCGATCCTCGAGCGTCCACCTCTCGTAAACCCCTCACTCCGGCGAGCGTCTGCATGAAGGGTGCCGGTTTCACCTCTACATGACTACCCATAGAGGGGTCATCACCATGGGGGACGACGTCCTTGGCTGGAGCGTTGGTGTGGGCTCTGATTGTAGCATCCCGAATATTTTTAATTTTATTATTTTATGAAAATAAATTTTTTAATTAATTTTGATATTATTTTGGATTTAGGATTTAGTAATTGGGTTTAAAATATGAGCACAGAGTAATTGAACCATTAAATTAGGCTTAGATACTTGAGCCATTAATTTGATTTAATAATTTGAGTTTGAAAATTTTGATCATTTAATTTATTTTAGAGTAATTAATATCTTTGATTAAGTTAGCTTCATTATCGGTCTAATTAATCAAGTGAATTATCATATATTCAAATTATATAAAATTTTGTATATTATGGTTTAATAATTTAAAATACAACTATGAAATTAAATTTAAAGAGGTATCAAAATATTAAACATTAATATTAGAATTTTCAGTATCATGATAAGGATAATTAGATAAATAATTAATATTTTAATTAGAGATAAAAATATATATAAACACATATATAATAATTATATATATAGTAATATTTATGATATAATAATAATAATAATAATAATAATAATAATAATAATAATAACAATAATAATAATAATAATAATTGGGACGTGGGGGAAAAGGGAGGAAAAGAAGAAGAAAGGAAAAAAAAGGAAAGGAAGAGAAAGGAAAGAAAGGAAAAGAAAGAGAAAGAAAGACAAAGGGAGAAGAAGGAAAGGGGTGTGGGAGGAACGGACGGTGGCGATGAAAAAGGAAAGGGGGAAACGGTATACATGCGAAACTCTAACTGGCCACCTTCATTATATAAGAAGACGGTAGGGTTGAGAGAGAGGGAAGACGAACCGATGGGGAAGAACGCACCAAGTAGAGCCGCCGCCATCAATCACAAAATCGAGGCAAGTAAATTTTTTAATCACAATCTTAATTCTTTCTTCATTCTTGTTGATGCCAATACTCTGATTTTATGCTTTGTCTTAGTGGGAAACTGTTGAAAATGGAGGGTTACAAATTTGGGAACCCAAATGCAAAAATCTGGCTCGGTGAGGAAACAATCAACCCTTTGGGATTAATGATAAGTTGTGGCTGCGTCAATTGTCTAATGTAGCCATGAAGAATCAATTTTGCATGTTGTTCCCCCGATTTTGGGAATTTTGACGCCATCGTGGAAACAGAGCATCATGCTCTTTTTTTCATTTTCCGGCGGAATCCAATGACCCAGAGGTAGTGAGAGGGATTTAACTCGTTATTTTGCAAGTAAATCTTCCTCTTTCTGTCCTTAGATGTTGACTATTGCTTTCATTCGGAAATTTTATGCCTACCATTCCCAATTTTGTGGTAAAGTGAGGAATTGGGGAAAATAGGGCCTTGGTTGGTTCTGCTACTGCTGGGTGTGTGTGGGTGTGTGTGTGTAGCTGTGTGTGGGTAGCATGGTGTGTGTGTGTGTAGTCGTGTGTGTGGGCATTATGGTGTCTATGGGTGTAGCCATGTGTGTGTGCTGGCTTGCTTTGTGAGTGTGCGTGTGTTGCTCGTGTAGGTGGTTGGGCAATGCGATGGTAGTGAGAGAGGGAGCCACGTTGTGAGCCGATGGTGAGAAGGGGCATAGCTGCCATTGCCGTGCTGTGAGTCGACAGTGAAGCAATGGTGCGGCTGTCATGCGCAACGGCTTGTGGGTGTATAGTGGTGTAGATGCCCAGTGTGGGTGGGTATATATATATAATTTTATATGTATATAAAAGGGTATGGCTGTATATATACATATATGGTCGACTAAATTTCCTAAATTTCCTTGGATTTTCTCCCATTTCTGTGGTAATTGATCTTTTCTTTGGCTTTGACCATGTGTGTCTATTTTTTTAGTACTCTATAGATAGGTAAAGGAGAGTATATGAATACTCTACGGTATCCGGGCGAATAGAAGTCCGTGGGACCGTAGAGTAGTCCATACTTTTCCATTATCGATTCCATTCTGGTGATTAAGGCCGTTGATATTAAGGAGGGGTGTTTATAGTATAGTGACCATCGTAGAGGATGATATCAGGGATATCATTAGCGAGGGGTATCAAAGATTATATGAGCTTGCTATAGGTATAGCCTCTGGGAGGACTGTATGAATAGTGGGGATACCATAGATGCCAGGTAATCTCGTGGTACTCTTCTAGCCAGTGGGGGCATAAATACGCAGCCTTTGGTTCACTATGGTAGAGTAAGGTCTAAGGAGATTCTTGTTATCTCATATAGTGGTGACCTCAAATTGAGCTGATAATCAGATTCTTGTTATCTCGTATAGTTAGTTGAGATTGTTGCTATTAAGATGGGATACTTATAGTCTAGTAGCCATCGTAGAGGATGATATCAGGGATATCATTAGCGAGGGATATCAGAGATGGTATGAACATACTACGGGTACAACCTCTAAGAGGATTGTTAGAGTAATGGGGATACCATGGATTTCGGGTAACCTCGTGTTACTCACCCAGCTATTGGGGGCCTAAATAAGCGGCCTTTGGTTTAGTATGGTAGAATAAGATCCTTGTAGATTATTGTTATTTCGTACAGTTGTGACATCGTATTGATCTGATGATCGGATTTGTTGGAATCTATGTTGCATTCCTATTATCCAGTTATTCTTATTACTTTTGGGTTGTGGACACGACATGTTATTGCGGCTTAGACAGTAGTTGGTATATTATATGCTATTAATAATCTTATATATTTGTTATTATTATCTGAGATACTTGTATTCCTCTATTATTGATTATAATTACTTGTTGGGTATTTTGCTCACTTTTATATTTTCTATTGGTTTCAGAGTAGACATGTTAACATCAAGATAGAAATATAGCACTGTGTTCAATCCAGATAGAGGTAATCTCAAAAAATTGAGACTTCTATGATAAGAGATTTGAAATTCTTTATTGATTTATTGGCTCTTAGATATTTATCGGGATTATATTTCTAAAGACTTGACATTATAGAAACTGATGGATTTCTATTTTCGATAGTTTTTTATTAGGGATACTTATTTAATGATGAAATTATGATAATTATTTATGGTGTCATAAATTTAGTGATTCGATAATTTAGAGTTTACTTATATTAATTGATGTTATAATTCTATGACATGTAATTGAGAATTTTAGATGATTTGAGATTTTTGCTTGGACGGTCTGAGTTGGGTTCAAGGATTCAAACTCAGGTCGTTACAATTAAATGATATCATAGAGTTAAGGTTCTATCTGAACAATTGAGGATTTTAGAGTTGATAATTTTTGAGGATATTAGACGATTCAATGATATTTGTGCATTTAGATTTATTTCTAATAAATCAAGTATGGGTGGAGAATAATATGTTTTCTTTGTAGGACTTTCAAGGCTCGATATTTTGAAGTTTTGTTCACAAAGTGGTTCGAGAACTTAATATATCAGTGATCGTTTTAGGTCGAGGAAAATTTTATTACGCTTCCTTGAGGACATAGAAGATCGTTAGTGATTCTGAGTTGTGAAATGTATCATATATTTTGGGTCTAGGGTCTAGGATATTTTAGGATCAGGAGAAAATTGATGGGCCAGAGTATTAGTGTAGAGTCCCACATCGGATTGGAAAGGGGCACGAAGCGCGCTCTTATAGAGGCGTGGATACCATTCCCAACGAGACGCATTTTGGGGGCAGTGGAGGCCGTCTGCCAAGAGTAAAATCGTGCGGAGCCTGTGTGGCTACCAAAGAGAACAATATCTCCATGCAGGTGCCTGTGGGCATTATAATTAGTATAGGTTAGATTCTAAATTTTCTTATTTATAGGTTGTCGAGACAATAAAATACGAGCACGAAAGTCTCCTGCAAAAATTATGATGACATTCATACAAAGCAGTTCAGCTCATAGCACAAGCTCTCAACACTTTGATTTGCGGATCTCATGTAGTAAATGTACAAACTTCTATCGTTCAGTTAGTCGGGAAAAGTGGACCACCAAATTCCATTACCGTAGATTTTGAGATTGAACCATCATTTTTCTTAATGTACAAGTGACAAAGACTAGCGGGTTCCTTGTAGCCTAGGGCCATATGACATGCATTGTTGTAGGCCAAAGAAAAAAATTCCAACTCCATTCGATCGAAAATAATCACAAACACGAGTAGAACTCTCATCATTCTCGATCGGGAGGGTTCACCCTCAACTGTTCGAGTGTTGCACATCAGCCATCTATTTAGAATAGTTGTTGATAATCTGGAGCCATTATATCTACAATGGAGTTGAATGAATCATCGATTAGAGACATCATTACCAGCTAAGAGGTTTTCAAGTGTGTTACATATGAACACCATGTGAGAGATCAACTTCTCCATCTAGCCAACTCGGTGAATCACATCGACTCCAAAGACCTCATGGGATGGCACCAATGTAATTTAAAGGGATAAAGCTGCAACCGTAATGACGACCGTGTTTGTCATCATCAAGCCTAACTATCTACTATGGAAGAATTCAAGGACTATAATCAACGTAGGGGAACAACTATAAAGAGTCGAAGACTAGCTATAGTAGAAAAAAAAGGGGTGGTTTAGTCAATTAGATAGAATTTAAGCAACAAAATTTATGAGTTGAATTAGCAGTCATTATGATTGCCTGAAGATTTTCGGTAAGAAGGGAGCCTATTTTAACAAATTGCTATTTCATAGGGAAAAAGTTTACCTGGTCCAAATCTTCCTTCTTGCTTGACACTTGCTATTGAAGGCACCACCATTTTTTTTATTTGTCCCTCATAATTTTTGAAGTCAAATATTGACTGTATTTTTTTGTTAGAACTAAATCCTTGTGCTCTTTCTCATCTTGAAGTAATCCAATGAGAGGCCACCCAAAATTATTATTCTATTAATTTAATTAGGAAAACAAATCTGTCCATCCTTAGTCCCTTTTTTTTTTCAATTTGACAAACTATGCTTTGATACTTTCATCAAGGTTATTTAAATTCACTCCTTTCTATACATGTGACACCTACATGCTTAAGTGCAGTCACAGAACTCTTTCAATTTCTTGAGTCCGGTTGGATTTTATCCGATCATACTCCCCCTTTGTATTCTATGGTTGAAAAAAAAATCAAAAAACTGAGCTTTGATTTCATTACCTCTCTTTTTCACTTACTCTCGTCATTGTAGTCCCAGATATTCCCTTCTAATGAGTATTTCGTAAACTTTATTCTTCTATAATCGTAGTGATATAGGTGCTATCAAACTTGTTATCATCATTAGTTGCTACTCTAAGATCTCTTGATGAATTGTCTTGGGGCTTCATGTGCTATGCTAAAATTTTAAGTTTCGACCTTCTTCTTTCAGTATCGTTTAGCTTCTATTGTACTTATTGCGGCATCTACCTATAATTATTTATGTGATCTATCATTCAAATTTGAGTACATTACCTTGATTTTGTTGTTTAAATCTATTTCTTTGGATATCAGGAATAAAGTTTCTCTAGTGCAACTTGTTTGACCATTAACTCTTATAGCTATCGACTTCTACCCTATGAATAAATAAAAGTATCATGACATTTTCAGGTATAATAATAATAATAATAATAAACGAGAAGGGGTAGCAACCAGTATTAAGCATCCATTGACAAGGACTTGAAGATAAATAATAGGAAACCTGATGTATTAAGGATGGATATAAAATTTATTACCTTAAGTCACTAAGATAGAGTAGTAATATTTTAGAGAAAAATATTCGAAGTAAAGTGCAAACATTATATATAGAATTTATTTTTGGAATTTATTATATTTTGGGTTGAAATTAATTAAGAAATTTGAAAGATTGTAGGAAAGATGTCAAATTTGGATAATCAATCTATAAAATTCGAAGAAGTATGGTTTTTATAAGTTTTAATGTTTGAGTACTGTTAATTGGAAATGACGGCAGTCCAAAACTGTTCTATTTAGGAGAAAGTATTTTATAACTTTAAGAAATTAAAGCTAACAATTAAGAAGAACGACTCATAACGAAAGATTGAATGTATACGTAGGTTATATCACAACTTGGGTTTGAAGACTTATATTGGTAATTAGGTTCAAATATTTGTCGATCAGCTCATAATGAATATTACATCTAAGTGATGATATGGCTTCAATTTCTATAATGCTAGATGAATGTTCAAATTTAATATCAAAGTTCTGTCTGAATTACATTAAGAATTAAATCTTTGGTTGTACGCATGGAATTAAAAATGTTGGTGGACTCTGCGATTGATAATGATCAAATATATATATATATATTATTAAGGACCTAATTAATACTAGAGATTGTCCAATGGATTTTGATATGATGATAGCAAAATTATCTCGGTGAAGCAAAAATATTATCAAAGGTTTCCAGGATGGTAAATTTTTGAGGATGAAAATCTTTTAAGAATGGCAGATTATAACATCCCAAATATTTTTTAATTTTATTATTTTGTAAAAATAAATTTTTTAATTAATTTTGATAATTATTTAACCAATTTAGTTTTCATTTTAGATTCAAGATTTAGTAATTGGGTTTAAAATATGAACCTAAGAGTAATTGAACCATTGAATTGGGCTTAGATACTTGAGCTATTAATTTGAGTTTGGGTATTTTGATCATTTAATTTATTTTAGAGTAATTAATATGTTTAATTAAATTAGCTTAATTATAGGTCTAATTAATCAAGTGAATCATCATATATTTAAATTACAAGAAATTTTGTATATTATGATTTATTAATTTAAAATATAACTATGAAATTAAATTTA
>JAOVVI020007191.1:0-15036 GCA_028571085.2 Nepenthes alata | reverse complement strand
CGGCTGCCTCCATAACCTAAATCGGATGCATATGTTTCAACTATCAAAAATGCTTGTGGATGTGGAATCCCTAAGAATGGTAAATTCTACACTTTGGTTTTAAGGAGTTTAACTATATTGGTGTATTCCTCTGTCCATGCTGGTGGATTCTTTTGAAGTCTTTGGAATAAAGGTCTGCAAATTTGTTGAAGTTTAGGTATGAAATCTGCAATATAATTTTAACAACCTCAAAATCTTTGTAATTGATTTTTTATCATTTATTTCATCAGGGAATTTGTTTGCAAATTCTATAGATCTTTGAATAGGTACAATAGTATGTTGATAAATATTATATCCTAAAAATCTTATTTTTGTTTGAAACAATTTGATTTTAGGTGCAGATACTAAGCCATTTTGTTTGATAATATTAAAAAGTTGATATAAATGTTTAAAGTGTTGATCAATAGTATTTGAAAATACTGTACATAATCAATATATACTATTATAAATTACGTACAAGGACTAAAGATTTGTTTCATAATATTTTGGATTCTGATGGTGTATTTTTTAAACCAAATGGCATAACATTCCATTCATAATGACCAAAGAAAACTATAAAAGCAGTTTTATATCTATCTTGTTCTTTAATTTGAATTTGCTAGAATCCAAATTCCATGTCAAATTTGGAGAAAATATTGGCATTAGATAATCTATTAATTGAATCTCTTTTATTAGGAATGGGATATCTAATCTATCGTAATGCTTTGTTTAAGGGTTTATAATTTATCACTAAACAAGGTGCACCTCTTTCTTTCTCAGCATTGTTCATAACATAAAATGTTGAACAGCTTCACGGTGATTTTGATGGTCTAATTAATTTTTTATCTAATAATTCTTTAATTTCTTTCTTACAATATTCTATTATTTCTTGATTCATTTGAATAGGCCTTGCCTTAGTAGGAATTTGAGATTCATGAAAATCAGGTTCAGAAGGTAAAGATATTTGATGTTGCTTACAATCCCAGAATGCATTGGACAAATTAGAACAAACTTCTTTTTTGAACAATTGTTGATATTTTTGAATTTTTGTTTTAATTAATGGGTGTTCTAATTGTTGGTCTATGTGTGCTAATTGAATTTCTTCTTGTAAATACTATGTTTGTTTTTCTTTCTTAGTAATGGCATTAATTTGTTTATATATCAATGCGGCTTGTAATTATTCTATTTCTCTTTGTTTGACAGGATTAATAAAAGCAAAAGGAATTTTGGTTCCTAATACTTAAGTAGAAATTCTTTCTGTAGAGGCTGTAAAAGGGTATATTTGAGTAAAAAATATAGTACCCAGAACTACATCTTGTTGTAAATTTTTAATTAAAATAAAAGTTGATTTAAAACAATGTTATTTGACAATACCATTTTTGAAAAGTAATTTTTGTAATTAATTGAAGATATTGCTCGTTATTAAGTTCTTGCATATTTCATTGAGATGTTGATGTTTCATCTGGTTGATTTTGGATTTCAGGTAAATTTGTTTTTGTTCCTAGTAATACTAATCTCGTATCTAATTGTAGTTCATTAAATTTCATTTCTTGTAATTGAGTTTTTAACTCTTTGACTTCGTCTTTTAATTGTTTAATTTCTTTTTGTAAATCCTTAGTTGTTAGTTGTTAAAATAAAGGTATGGGATATTTTTCAAATAATTTTGTTAGACTAAATGGTTCTAGATTTTCATTTTTTTGTTTTTGCGTTAATAAATCTTTTAATTTTAAAAAATATTGTCTTTTAATATCTGAATTTTCTATTTTATCGATGATATCTAATAGAAATTCTCGTTCATCTTTTGATCGTAATATATTAATTTGTAATTTGCAATCGCATAATTGATATAATTCATTTATATCTTCTTCTTCTTGTTCTGTTTCTTCTTCTAAAGACAACGAACTCGTTTCATTCTCTTGGATTTCATATAGTTCATTTTCTTCTGGATTCGATTGACTTCCTGGTCTTTCTGAATCACTGACTAAGTTTTCAATCATATTATTACATATTTGTTCATTATCTTTAAATAATTTAGTGATTTTCTTTTTAAATTTATATTGATTTGATTTATGTCCAGGTCTTTTATGTTTCCAACAGATTATTTTAGATTGTTGGTAGGTTGGTTTTGTGTCTTGACTAGGATTGACTTTTACCGATTTTTTATGGGGTTTCTTTTTTTATTTGATTGATAATAGGATTGTTGTGGTTTCATTGAGGATTGTGGTTTATAGGACTTTAATATAGTTTGGTTTCTGAGAAGGTTCCTTAAGCTTTGTCATACCATATTGATAGCAAAAATCGCCTAGTTGTGCCTTAAATTGTTTATATCTTTGTGAAACTTAGATTGTTCTTTATATTCATAGCATAATTGTAAGCCTTTTTTTTTTTTGATGAATCCAAATAATTAGCCAAACATCATGGCCGACCAATCGATGGCTTTACCACCCAAGCTCAGTGAGTTTAAAAAGGACTCGTTTGGCAAATAAGGTTGGAAGACCAGCAACAAAACATTTTTTCCAGAAGGGTTCATTGCAATCGCTTTGGCGAAAAATATGAGTAATAAATAAATCTTTATACCATCTAAAGCCCTGTAACATGGGACAATGAAGACTGGTTAAAATTGATTTTGAACTATGAAGTTCATCTTCAATATTCCCTAGAAAAGATTGAGCAATGGTAACTATAAGAATTTCTAAACTATTTTTTCTTTGAGTAAATTGGATTTCTCCATTGGGTCCTTCTTGTTGAACATTTTCTATATGATTTAAAATATATGTTCTATTGTCTGCTGTTAATGCATTTTCCCACTAAAATTTGACTGTTCCTGTAAATACAACAATAATTAATTTACAGGCTTGATGTTTGTTGTTTGATGTTGTGCTTGATATGCGGCTGACAGAATGCCCATGTCATGTAGCATACTAGTAATTTTATATTCGGATTTTCCTTCCATATTCCATTTATGTATGGCTTCTGTAGGATAAATTTTTTCTTTATGTTGATTTCTTTTTTCATATTGTATATCTTGTGGTGTAGGTTGTGAAAATAATTTCATGTTGTAGTATATTTAGGAGGATTAGGAGTATTTTTCTATATTTAATTTTATCTATTTCTTGTTCCAGGTTTTCTAGGAGTTGTGATTGATCTATGGTTTGAACCATTTTGCATGAAGAGGTCGAGGGTAAGTTAGCTATTTTTTGAGTTAATTTTTCTAAAAGAATATCCATTCTTTTTGAAGGTAATTGTAGTATATCTATTGTAGGTGAGGGTGCACTTTGTAATGGTGCTATACTATGCAGATATTGATAAGTAGTATTTTTATTTTGTATCATGTGTTCTACTCTATCAACTTGTTTAGCTACAGTATGCAATATTTGCGAATAATAATTATTTTGTTCATATGGTTTTTTAATATCTTCAAGAGTTGCATTACTATCATTTTCTCGATCAAAACCTTTTTTAAAAAGTGCTGCTGTGAGTGTGATTCCATCAACGTTTAATTTGTTGTCCACTAATAGTTGTCCATGTGGATGTAATTCGTGTATTAACATTAATTTGCGTATTTGATTGTTTATTTGTTTGTTCTTGTTTAAAATATGGTAAGAACCTTTCAAAAAAGGGCAAATTCTGTTTTAATAGAATCATTGTCTTTTTCCATATATTTCTATACTCTTCTGTTTTTTCTTTGGAAAAATTTTTAAAATACCATTGGTGAATGGTATTGTTTTTCTCTAATATAAATTCTTTTCGTAATGACTCTATATCTTGTCTAAATTCTTCTTTTAAAGTAATTACGTTAATTGATTGCAAATTAGATAACGTTGGGGATTGTGGAGTCTGTTGTGTAACTATTTCGGGAATAGGATTTCTACTTTCTACTTGTCTAGTCTCTTGAGAATATATCGATTGATATCTTGTACTACTGAATGGTCTCGATGTTTCATACTCAGAGAACATTGTTTGAGGTTTATTAGTATTAAAACTGAAACATCTCGGAATTTGAGGTACTGATGTAAAATTTAAAAAAAATATTATCGTTAGGTGTTTCAGTTATTTCTGAAAATTGCCTTCCGGTAATATGTCGAGGTGGTTGGGTAAGGTCGACTTGCCAGGAGGTTGGCAAAGTAATTTCGTTCCATTTTAATAATTTGGGAGTAAAAGTAGTAGCATATTCTGCTTCTACTTTTAGAACAGTTGTTTCTTTTGGAGGAGTTTGTATAAAACCTTTAGGATTAAATTGTGTAGTTAATAATTTAAAATAAATACGATATAAAATAAGAAATCCTCTACGATCTTCCTGTTGTGCTAAGTCAGGAAGATGTACATTTAATACTAAAGTGTTTAGTATTGTTGGATATTTTAAATCAACGGTAAAATTTGGAGCATAGTTGAAATAAATAGATCCATTGCATAATTAGACTGTACGACGGCTAATAAGGAGTCTTTATATTTTAATAATGTTTGATCATAAAGACTTAGTAAAACTGTGGTATTTATACCTGATTTGATTAATGGTTTAATGGCTATTTGTATTAAATCATATTGCATATAATTATATCTTTCTTGTTTAAATTTTTCTATTGATAAGGTTGATAATAATCTAATATCTTCATATTTATTTTTAATTGATATAGTTTGTTCATAATTTTTGATTGCTAAAGTTGTTTTAAAATCAAAAGTAACTATTTTATAAATTTCTTCTATGTTTTGGGTTGGAATAGTCCAGCTCATATAGTCTTGACTTCCTGGTATTATTAATGACTCTCTAGTATTCGTTGTCATTATTAAATTTGAACTACTTTCCCCGAACATTTGTCTGATACGAGATGCCATTTAAATTTATACAGTAATTATTCACTATTCTCTATGTAAACCTAGTGAACGGGAACACCAACTGGGACCACCCTAAAACCAGGAGACTTGGGCTGACCAACGGAAACAGGCTTACCAATGCTTTCTATGTGTATGTTCCAGGTTTTCTGGGAGTTGTGATTGATCTATGGTTTGAACCATTTTGCATGAACAGGTCTGAGGGTAAGTCAGCTATTTTTTGAGTTAATCATTCTGTTAGCCATAATAACAAAATCTGAAAAATCCAGATATTACATAGGGTTTATTGGCCTTATGGGATGAGCAAATAGTGTGCCATTTCTATCATAATGTGGTTTATTCTATGGTTTTTGAGGGGTTAAATGTCACTTTTACTGTCCCCTTGAGCTAGTTTTGTTTTATTCGATGGCTTCTCTTAGTTCTTTATTCTAATTTCTTTTCCTATATCACCAATAAAACCATGGTTTGCAACACCCTCAGTATAGAATATAGTTTCTCTTAGGGAAAAAACTGCATTCTCAGTGGTCACCTATGGTGTATTTTCTACTTAAGTGTGCATAATGTTCTATTGGTTGCAATCAAGTCCATTAATCTTTCGTACTCTAGTTCTGGGTAAATTTAGTACTAATGGACTTAATTGCATAAAAAAAAAATGATAGACTTAATAATACAACAAAAGTAATGGACTAAAAAATCCAGTTGCCAATTTTCCCTTCCACTGGCTATTGCATGGAGGCAAAAATAATCTTCCCATTCCTCGATTACCACATCACATGGAAAAATGACAAAATGTTCTAATCTATATCCCAACTCAATTGTGTTTTGGCTAAGTTTTGTCATGACTAAACCTTTCAACCCCTAAAATTATCCAAAAGTCAGAAATATTTCCATGGCAAGTGGACCAATTTTCCAAGTTTACTAGTGAGATATGGTATCTAGTAAGATGAATTAAGCCGATTTCTTAGTCCAGTAACCCTTATGTGACATTTCCTATTTGAATACATGATGACTTATTTGTTACAATCAAATCTGTTAAATTTTTGAAATTGCATTTAAATCTAATCCTCCACTCTTCAGAACAAATATATTATATCAGTAATTTCACATGCTTTGCAATAAGATGGCAAAACTGATTTTTTGTCCATAGACCTCTAGTTTTTCTTTTCAGTTTTTTCTGATTTTCATTTAAACCAATTTCCACTTTTTCTGAGAATTATTCTGGGAAAATTTTTTCAAGCAATTTTAGATGGAGTACTGGATCAATCTAAGGTTTCAATATTATTTTATTGCAACCCTTGGTGAATTATGGATGGAATATTGGTGAGATTTGAAATATTGAACCTGATTAAAGATTTTGATAAAAACTTAATGGATTTGATTGTAACCTTAAAAACTATTAACGAAGTAAAATTGGGAAATCTACAGAATAAATGGACTTAACAATCCATTAAACTGAACAAGATGTTGAGCTCACAATATCACCTGGCAGAATTCTGGCAATCCCGAGTACATTTGACTATTAAGGAACTGTGCACAGCAAAAAATGTTCATTCAAAATGGGGAACCAACCCATTTGTTAGAAGTAGTGAAACCAGTCAACAAGTTATCCGTAAGGGTGTCACAACCTATATTTGAATAGGCCATGTCCGGCACAATGACCAAGATGGGACTCACTCTAATCAGCGAATCTCGTGTCTTCATCTGAAAAATAATGTAATATAAATATGATTAAAATTAAAATAAACAATAGGAGGCTCTGCCACCCTATCAGATATACATACATACATAATATATACACTCACATACATATGTAAATATTTACATGCACATACATAAAGTTCATAAAAAAGAATAAATAAATATGGTAGAGTTAACAATACATACGCTTCCACTATGACTAAAGAAGACATGAAAATCTTCCAAAAGGCCTAACCTTAATATATATAACTATTGACTGGCCTCAAAATCTTGGTAATCTAAAAAATAAATAAAATACTATGAGATAAGTTCAATGAATATATAATAAACTTAGTTTTATAATAAGCAATCAGCATATATTAAAACTTTTAAGTTAAAATAATTATGAATATTAATGAATTTGTATATAATTCATAAAACAGTTTGCCTAGAATATCTCCATAAAATCATTTAACCAAGCATGAAAAAATCATAAGGTACAAAAACATCTGGAGTCATATAATTGTGCCATGAAGTATAATGGTCATACACATGCATAGAACAGTTATCAAAGTGCAAAGACATAGTAGTATATGCCCCAATGGCATCATATATACCAAATGTAGTCCCAAAGATCTCATATCATAAATGTATGAATGATACATGGAATGTTCGTGTTCATGGACATAATATGTAGTTGTTTAAGACAAAATCATGTTTAAAAGTAACTAATAATTAGAAATTACATAAAGATCCCTAAACATAATAGCTAATTATTCATTTTCAAGGATTTAAAACCCATTTGCAAATATGATCAATGAAATGGGAAATATTTGTACAAATCTTATTCTCCTTCTATCTCACTGGGATTGTGCATTGCCATTTTTAGTTTACTGCTGAAATATCCTAGGTTGAATGTTACTGGCCTGATTCCTTTCCTTAGGATTCCTTTTCTGTTTTCTGTTATGGGCATGGTTGTTTGTTATTTTCTTTTCTGTTTGGTATTCTTTTGGTTAGCTTTCGGTCGGTTTCCAACCGATCTCGTTGATATTTGATGTATATATACTCTTGATGGTAATGGTAATGGGTAAGAAGATATTTGCCTAATTCTCGTTTCTTCGCCCCTGACACTCTCCCTGGTTCTCTCTGCTAATTCTTTGTTACCGTGTCTCTCTCTATCTCTCCTCTTTACTATCCTCTCCCTCACTCTTACATCTCGGTCTCTTTGTTTTCTCTCTCGCGGTGGACCTCAGTCCTTTTCCCCTTTAGAGACCGTGGTCCAATTTTGCCTCTGCCGAACTCCCCTCCTCGGCTGATTTCTCTGTTTTCGCCGCCTTCCTTCACTTGTTGGTGCCATCCCCGCTCGTGCACGTATCAATGGTACTCTCATTGAGACAAGGTAGATGACATGGATCTGACAACCGAAGAGCAAGCGCTAGCATCACTGGAACTTACTGTCGCTAAGCTTGCGAAGGAGATGAAGGAAGTTGCGGCAAGCATCCGGCGAAATACAGCACGAATCATAGCACTTATTGCCATAACCAAGCAAACGCAGAACTCCATTGCTGGCATCTTCTTATCGCCCCACAGAATCAAGCAAACCCCTAACTGGTCAGTGCACTTTTCGCCTTCTGTGGCTTCTTCTACTATTACTTCCCATCCTTTAGTTCTACCAGACACTCCAATCGCTCCACATCTTCACTTTCCCCAACCTGAAATTCCTTCAATCGCTGGTTCCGTACAACCACATGTAACTCAAATCGCCATTTCTGCTTCCACCACATAACAAATTCGGCACTCCTGCACCAACCGCATCGACTGACTACCTTTGTCAAATACAAATTCCTCTTGGTCTTCAACTCCATCATCGTTCATGGCTCCCACTTCTGAAAATTTTTCCCAAACTGCCATTACTTCTTGCAACATGTCCGACCAACCACATCCAGACCGCATCACCAGCTCTACTTCCACCAAGGCACACATCCAGCAACCATTCAATGAAATCCTACGCTCCCAACCATAATTGAACGGCAAACAGTGTCGTCTGTAATTCTCCCTGTTCGTCCACCTCCGTCTCCAGAACCTTCTCCTCACATCTCCACCGCCTACTGCCCTCCAAGCAACCAGTACACACCTCAGCTGGATCGTCGAGCTGTGAGCTCCTGTGGTTGATGCCTGTGACGATACTGGAAGCCTTAGGTATGGAAAAATTGGTGGAGGAAAGCGTGGATGCCAGTCGAGATGCGACGGGTGGCAATAGACGTCAGTATGGCCCCTACTACAAATGTGTTGAAGCAGGACTTATATTCCAGCAGTGGGGGTCATTACAGAAAACAAAGGCTTAGAAGGCTATTGAGGAGTTACAAGCATCCCAAACTGATGTTGTAACTGTTCTACGTAATGGTTGTTTTTTCATACTACCTACCACAAAACTTGTTCTAGGTGATGTTGTAGAAGTTAGTATGTGATGCAAAGTTCCAGCTGACATGAGAATGATTGAGCTGTTATGTAATCCATTATGTGTTGATCCAGTAACCTACATAAAAGCTGACGTACATGGCCTTTTCGGCAATGTCTTCTGTGATTTTGGTCTTGAGTTTACTACTGTTGACGCCGATGGTGAAGAGCCACACACAAACAATCCTACTCTTCATGTTGTTGTGGAAGATGAGAGCCTTAAGCAAAAAGTGCTTAAGGATCTTGGCGATAGGAGGCTGGGAGAAATTGACCACAATTTACTCCGATATTGCACCTTGGGTACCAAGGCGGTTGTAAATCCCTAGGCTGCCATGTTTGGTGGAAGAGTTGGATAGAAAGTTGTTAAGGCTTTCTCTGGGAAGTTCCATCTCCTGTTCCAGTTCTCATGTGGGAAAACCACTGTAGCTGGCTTTACCCAGACAATGGCACAGATTGCCAATTCCTCTGAACCGGACTCTCTATCGAGCTTTCTCAATCTCATTCCTTTTTGGCTCCTAGAAAAGAAGTCAATCCTTCCATTGCGGGACAAAATTGATTGTTATACTAATGGTTCACCTCAATTTAGTGGTGTGTGGTCTGGAGCATTTGGGTTGCCGGGTGATGATTTCTAGTGCCAGCTCTCTTCTCCAATTTGGCTACCGTTCAGAGCAACCGTTATGCTTCTTCTTCAGGGCTACAATTGCATTCAACTGGTTTTTCAGATCCTTATAAGGGACCCTTGGCTTACAAGAACAGCAACTCTCAACTTCAGGAGCCCTTCAGTAATGACTAAAGCCTACATGTCTAGATTCTGCACCATTCACCACAATGCAGCATCATCGTTGTCCCTAGAGAGGTGGTACACCGTTCTACTTTTGAAAAGCTTCTCATCCTTCAGGGTCAAATGGAGACTAAGTTGGGCAATGGCACAAAAACTGTGAGGCAAGCAGCTCCGGCGTTAGGAGGATGTAATATCCAAGGCCATTTGCGTGATAAATAGGAGAGTGAACATGAAGAATTGCAGCTGGAACATGTCTTGCTGTTGGAGGAAAGCGGACTCCGAATACAGACGCAAAAACACCTTGAGGAATCTGGTTATGTAAATGAGCCGGCATCGGCTGCAGCTGTTGCACTGAAAACTTTGGCCAGTGAAGTTACAAAACTTTCACTGCACCATGCAACATTAGAGAAAGAATTACAAGTTGCTCGTGAATTGGGGAAGTCAGGAGGCTCCAGCAGGCCACTTACTGGTAGTGGTAGGCGTGAAGATAATGATGGCATGAAATTGTCTAGTTGAAGGGGGTGGGTGTTTGTCCAAGCTGGTGAAATCTCTGAGACTATTTTGAGGGCTTACGGATGGACTAGGGAACTGTTGAGATAACAAGATCCATAGGAAGGCCGATCAGGGCAGCAACAGTTACCAAAGCTTTTCCTCGTTCAACTTTGAAGACAAGGTTGTTTTGATGGATGGGACAATGTTACGGGCCTGATTCCTCTCCTTAGGATTCCTTTTCTGTTTTCTGTTACGGGTACGGTTGTTTGTTATTTCCCTTTCTATTTGGTATTCTTTTGGTCAGCTTTCGGTCGGTTTCCAACCGATCTCGTTGATATTTGATGTATATATACTATTGATGGTAATAGTAATGTGTAAGAAGATATTTGCCTAATTCTCATTTCTTCTCCCCTGACACTTTTCCTGGTTCTCTCTACTATCTCTCTCTCACTTTCTGTGTTCTCCCTCATCTCTGCTAATTCTCTGGTACTGCGTCTCTCTCTATCTCTCCTCTCTACTGTCCTCTCCCTCACTCTTGCATCTAGGTCTCTTTGTTTTCTCTCTCGCGGTGGACCTCGGTCCTTTTTCCCTTTAGAGACCGCGGTCCAATTTCGCCTCTGCCGAACTCCCCCCTAAGCCGATTTCTCTGTTTTCACCACCTTCCTTCACTTGTCAGTGCCGTCCCTACTCGTGCACATATCATTGAACCTTGCACCAAATCATCCCCTATCTCCAAGTATATCATGCTATCCATTAGTTACTATTCTAAATTTGACAATAACCCAACAATATTTAGTTAAATGTTATTTATTTTTTTTTTTTTTTTGGAGAGTTAAAACTTTAAGAGTCATATCTCTACTTTACTATCTTCCTTCTCCAATCAACTTGCATAGCATTTTAATCCAAACATCCTCAATTTGGGCATGCTTAATATATTTTACTTAAATTTTACTACTAAATAACCTTTCATATCTTAATTTCATAATACCCAACTCCAATTGATCATTATTGGCACAAAATTAATCTCCAAAACCTCTAAAATAGTTCCAACAAATCAATTGCCCTATTATGAATCAAAATACAACTTAAGATTCCCAATAATAACACAAAAAAACATGAAATTAAAGCTAAACACTTGAAATTGAATATTCCTCTAAGAAATTCAGATATTTATATATATTTACTTTTCATGAAATTGAAGAAATGAGATTCAAATATCTAGATTAGAAGTTTTTTCCAAATTTCTCTTTTGCCTTCCCTTTCTCTTCTTCCTCCCTGCTTGTCCTCCTCTTTCTCTTCTCCTGTTTTTTCCTGTTTCTGAACTACCAGCTTGTGCTGCCTTTTATCCTCCCACTCTCTCTCTCTTCTGCAGAGCCAGCTGCAAAAGTAGCCAGCACCTGCTGCCTTTTTCCCCTTCTGTTAGCAAGTTGCCTGACATGGCCACCTGCTTACACATGCTTCTTTTTTAGTCTTGTCCCACATGCTTCCTTTTTGTCTTGTCTTGTCTTGTTTTGTTTTGTTTGTTTTCCTTTTTTATTTTTTTCTAAGCCACACAAAGGGCTGTGGACAAGCCATTATAAATATGTAGATAAAAGAAACTATTTTCCAGAATCGTTTAGCATATTCTTGGTTCTACCTCCATTCCTCTTTTGCTTTTTTCCTGTCCCACATTTTGTTTGCCGCCTCAAAGATCTATTCCCATTGTTTCAAAGCAAATATATTATGCTGAAAAGAGAAACAGAATTTTCGATCACCTAAATCTGTTTCCATATCTGTATGCAGCTGCTCGAGCACTAGATGATTTCATTGTTATGAAAAGAAAAATCAAGTAGAATCAGGTGACCTAGTCTAAGTCTTTGTGGATGATTTTGGCATGCTACTAATGATGGTTCTTGGTAGTTCCAATCACACATCTGTTGTGATAAAGATTGGAAGCAATTTCCCCCCTCCCAACCAAAAATTGAGTGAGTAGCCTGTTTTTCCGGGTTGAAAGTTTTACATAGCATCAGTTAGGCTATAATTGCTTCAGTTAGTTGAAGGAAAATAATGAGTTGGATTCAATTTGAAAAGAGTCAAGCCATTCTGTGGGCTTGATTCTACGTTTCAACCAAGTAAAGCTCTGAAGAGCTCAAGCTCGGTTAGGCTGAAGATGAGTATGCAACTATGCATAGGGGACTAATGGCATAGGTGCATGAAAGTGTGCCCGAACAGGGCAGGACTTGACATGGGTTACATCTGTGTACAAACTAAAGAATGGAAGGTTTATGGTAGCTTCTATTGTATATACCGTGCTTACACTTATTGAAATAGAGGGTTGAGTGTACTTTTTTTTGGTAAGTAAGGTTTGAGTCTACACTACCCGGTTTCTATCTGATTTGATTTGGCATTATTAGTTTATTTTGGGTTAAGTTGGATATATAAAAAATAATTGTGCAGTGTAAATTTGAAGGATATTTAGAGCAAGGAAGCAAATTGGCGCCTGAGGCATGCCCAACTCGTGCTTGAGTGTGGATTCTTGATTGGGGAGCGCCTGAGGAGAGCCTAAGGCGGCGCTTGAGCATTGATTTCTGTGGGGGCCTCGCTCGAGGTTTTGTTTGTGCGCAGGGAGGGTTTGGTGTGGTGCCTTACGCATGCCTGAGTAGCGCTTGTGCTAATTCGGCTATATAAGGCCTGACGCACATTGTTTTGGTCATTTCGCATAGGAAGGAAGAGAAGGAGAGAGAAAGAAAAGGAGAAGGAAGAGAGAAAGAGGAGAAGAGGTAGTTTGATGTATCCTTTCGTCAGATATGTAAGATCGGAGGTTGAAACAAGTATCCTTACATCCTATTCTTGGTCTATTTTTGTTTCTAGTTATTGTTATTTACATTTGGTGGTTTTAGTATACATGCATGTCATTTTACTTTTCCCCATTTGTTCTACTCGTGCATGCATGTAGATTTACCAGAGAATTTGAGATTTTGTTTTTGTTTTACTAATATTCAAGGATTTTGCTTGTTTATGAAAAATGGGTAAGTATTTTGAGGTATTATGTTCTTATATGTGTATATTTGTAAAGAAAAAGTTATGAAAACTTGTATATGGGCTGTGCATGTGGTATCCATGTGCTTCAAGTCGTGCTTTATTTTCGTTATATGATTCGATATGTGACCTTTCCCGAAGGGAAAGTTTTGTAACGCGACCTTCCCGAGTGGAAGCTTCGACCTTTTCCGCTAGAGAGGAAAAGCTTTGTGATATGTGATATAGAAGCCATTCCCGGCTTGTGTTTTATAAGAACCATTGTAAGGAATTGAACGGAACTAATATATTCGGATATTTTAATATATTAAACAGACTCAAGGAATACACCCATTCCATAGGTGGCAAAAGATAGTGGCTTTGTACCCATCTATAGGAAATATGATGTAGACGACCTTGCCTATGGGTCTAAATAGTAGTAGATATGGCCTATGGTTATCGAAAATACGTGTAACCCATCCTCAAGTTAGTCTTTCGATTTTTGGTTCTTCAATCGGTGTATGTTTTAGATTTTCAATATGTTTTACCTACATTTATTTATATTCGAGACTTTGTTTGAGATTCATAGGTTTCGCCTATAGTTGGGGTTCAGTTGATCTCGTATAATTGGAACTTGTGACTTTCATTTCAGTTATGCTTTTGAGTACGAGACCTTATTCCAACTTTCATTGATTTGACCCATTGGATATTTGGATTTTGACTTTTTATGAGTTTTCCGAATACGATTTAATTTCTTCATTTTGTTTATGGACGAGTCAGTTTGTTATATATTATATTTAGATACTTGTTAAGCATTCGACTCATATTTTTTTATTACTTATCTTTTTAGATTAGTGGGCTTCAGATACATTGCAGGGAGTTCGAATGCTGATTGGATTGAAGTTTCATATATTTTTGGTAAGTATCAGCCTGTATTTGAATTGTATTCACACTGGATGAATTTTGGTACTATTAAGAGCGGCAAATAGAATGTTAATACTATGTTATATTGTTGAAGAAATAGTATTCAGATTATTTAATTAAATCGGATTTTGTGACGTTTGGTTTGTTATGGTTCAGTGATTTTGTTTGTGTTGCCATTGATCACTTCTTCCTTACGATATTTTGGAGTAGGTCACAATTATTTATTTATCCAGATAAGTGGTCCAGGAAATCCTGTGACGGATAATGTTGGTATTATTGTCATTTTGGATTATATTGATGTGTGTCAGGTCATGCTCAGAATTTGGGGTTTGTTTGGTTATTGCTTTATCAACTTTTGGATTTAATTTTTTGAGTCGTAATTTTTTGGTTCATTGTTAGGACTTACTTGGGTCTGAGATCGTGACAGAGTCCTCGAGGTTATTTTACACGATGGTGCATACTCAGAAAATGCCTACTTCTCTGACCTTATCGTTAGGTATTGTGAGTATCAACTAGCTAAATTCACTAGATGTTAGTTTTGTGGAATGCGGAAACCGTTGTTTACAGAGGAAGACCCTGACGGTTTCTTCGTGTAAGGCAGTTAACTCTCAGCTATCCAACTACCGACTGGTTTTTTTGGCTAGGTCTCTTTTATATATCTAGCCAAATGGATTTTGCACCTTAGGTTTTTGTTGTCCAGTTCGATACGTTCGTGACAATCTGAAAGATCTTGCTTGAATTGATTATACAGGTTCACTTTTAGATTTTTCTCTTTTATTTTTAAAATTTCTGAAAAGTTCTTTGAGGAAAGCCTCGATTTCAGCCTTTTCCTATGCTAGTTCTTTCGCTGCCTTTATTACTTC
>JAOVVI020007190.1:0-15037 GCA_028571085.2 Nepenthes alata | reverse complement strand
TCGTTAAATTACAGCCTTACCGCCAGACCTCCGTGGCAACTAGGCAAACAAACAAATTAGCCAAACGTTACTATGGGCCGTTCCGCATTTTGGAACGAATTGGGCCGGTGGCTTATCGCATTCAACTTCCAGAGGGCTCCAAAATCCATAATGTTTTCCATGTTTCTTTACTAAAACAATTCAAGGGGACCGCTACAGAACAACCAGCTGAATTTCCAGTGGAGGCTCAGGGTTCCCAACCTCTTCTCCTTCCAGCAGAATTGTTAGGATTCAGAAGGATCCTCCTAAGAGGAAAATTCGTTCCCCAGTTTCTGGTTCGCTGGCAAGCACAATCATTGTCCGAGGCCACCTGGGAAGTGGCTACCGACTTTATCGAGGATTTTCCTAATTTTTACCTTGAGGACAAGGTAATTTTCGATGGGAATGGTAATGTTACTGGCTTAATTAATCAGACCATTTCAACATCGACGGAATCTACAAGTATCAGGAAAAGTACTCGGGCTACTCGACCTCCTCGGACAATGCGTGATTTCATCCGGACTTGAGGACGGGAAAAAGGACGAGGACCTTGGAAAAGGACGAGGACCTTGGAAAAAGGACGAGGACCTGGTTCAGAAGTGGGACGAGGACTAATTCAACAGAACCTTGTTACTACTTTACCTTTGTTAGGCCGTTAGCATTTTCTGTTATTTTTCTGCACGTGGAAAGTTACGTGTTGCAACTTAAATTGGTTATTCTGTGTCAGACAGAATATGCTTCTGTTACTCGATTGTCTATATATACTGGAACAAAAGGAATGAATGCATAACAGAATTTTCCACAAATCTCTTCCTCAAACTCTCTCTCTCTCTCAATTTCTCTGTACTCCCTCGTTTCTGTCCTAATTACTCTCTGCCAGAGCTCCGCCTCCCTGGTTGAGCATCGAAATATAAGGTGACCGTATCAGATTCTCATGGTGGTGCACCGGCAATCCGCGGAAACTACTCGTGCGGCGATCCTCATTCGGTGCGGCTCTCTTTCTCTCTGCCATCTCATTTAGCCGTTCGCACATTCTCGATACAAGGCGCTGAGTTCATCATAGATTTAATGCTTTGCTGCTAGTTCGAATTGTTGTCTTGATTTTGTGAGCTGTTATCATCTTCTCTTTTTCATCGTAACCTTTCATAGCTTGCAACCTGAAACTCTGCCACTATTTTCATTGGAAAGATAGAAGATAGACAATGCAATTTACTTATAATTTTGCTGGTTTTAGAACTTGCGTAGTAAACTGATATTGTGAAGAAAAGTTCCTATTGCGTAGTTTCATCTCAGTGGACAATAGAACAAACTAGGGAAAGGCGGCTTATGCTTTTTGTTGAGGTTCATTTGACAAAGGAATTTCGTCCGGAAATTGTCACAAATGATATGGCAAAATACGAGGCTAGCCCTACAATTCACTTTGTAGGTTGAATGAAACCGAGATAATTTTTGACAGGGCCTCATGATTCTGAAACTTTAATTACAATTCTGTTTTGTACCTATAGAATAATCTTATGACAAATGATGCATTTTCTAGGAAATGCGATTTCTTTATCGAACGTACATCAGGACGTGGGAATCATCTATGAATTACTACTTATCTGGTCTTTTCTACTGTATTGCGGTAGCTTGCGTCTCCTGTGTTGTGTCCTCTCTTTTTTCATATGGATGATTGAAAGGCGCTGATCCCCATAACTCTTAATTTATTGTTTTGATGAATTTGGAACGTACATTTGAGATATATACATTGCAGATCCTATTGGAATTCTCAAATTATGCAGGCTAAGCACTATTTGGTCATTCCAAAACCTGGATGAGGATGATATTACTTCAGCTGTATAGTTGTTCCATCTCTTTTAAGTTTTACCCATGAACTTCATCCAGGTTTCTTTACCAAATGTGCTTCTTAACTACCTACTGAAAGATTTTTATTCATAAGATTGCATTAACAAAGCCATTTCACAAGTTAACAAGGAATTTGGAAAACATATCTATTGCCCAGCCTGCTTAAGAAACTCTGGTAATCCTGACCTGGAAACTAATTCATATGCAGAAGACCTGGAAACTGGGGAGGAAATTGCTGCAATTTTGATTTCATGTCTCTCAACTGAACCAACTCTTCTTCCAACAAGCTGTAGCTTGATTTCTTTGCCAGAACATCTTTAGAAACCCTCTTATTCTCAATCAGTTTCCTGGCATACTCTGCAACCTCTTCAACACCCTGCCATAGCTCAGCCAGCTTCATTGGATTTCTCTCACTCCTGACCTTCTCAAGTGATTCCTGTGCTTCCTCCACCCTTGCCCAGAAGCATGAATCTTGTGTTAGTCCCGCAAAATTTCTCCTCTTGTTTTCTTCTTCATTAATATTCCTTCCCTTCCACCATTTGTCAAAAATCTCATGTCTCCTCTCCCTGCCATGCTGCAAGTAATGGCCCTGTTTGTGATGCATGCCAGTTCTATAATATTCTGCAATGTCCAAAGGCTCAACAAGAAGCTGATAGAAGTGAGAAGCATTGATCCATTTGCAACGTGTATGAAAATCATAAGGCAGTTCATTGTTGTCAATCATATTTATCACTCCATCCCAAAATCTCGCTAGCTTTATTCTGAATTTGTTGACATGGGCCTCTCTCATTGAGGCCTGGTTTCGCTTGAAAGAATCATAATACCCCATCTGCTCATCTGAAAAATCACAAGAGGCTTTGTACCACTCTATTTGGGCTCTATTGCGTGTTATCTTGGATAGACATTTGGCGAGGTTAGCACAATTCAGAGTAGGAGTTACACCCATCTGCCTTACTGTCTGTAAACAGTCTCTGGCCGATATGGAGATCAATTCCTACAATTGATGTGAAGAAAGGTTATGGTAGTTAGGAGCATAATGCTGTAAGAACAAACGTGAATATATGCATACATATATATGTAGTGTGATTTAATTTGACACTTGGGGCAGCTACATGGGATTAGGGAAAATATGCAGATGTATTTTTATTAAAATGAGAGATATTTTGAAAGTTTGGAACTTTGGTGATGACCAGGAATCATCTTCTTGTTGATGGGCTTTATCCTCATGGCAAAAGTTAGTTGCACTGGTTGCTTCAAATCGCCTTGATTTTTTTCTTTTTGAGCTCCATGTGGCCAATTGGTCAGTGCCATGATGATTTTTTTTATCTTTTTTGAGCTCAATTTTCCTGAGTTCATTCCAAAGTTGATGTGTGGAAGGCTTGGCAATAAAGTTGCTTTAATATAACTTGGATGTTGCAAGTTGGAACCATGGAAAAATCCTCTCTGCAATGCAAGGTAAAATTGCATGCATCCGACCCTTCACAAAGCCTACAATATGGGAAGCCTATGCACCAGGCACCCCATTTATTCCAGCATTAAGGTGCTCAAAGTTCTTAATTATAGGGATTTGTTTAATGCAGCTTTCAAATGTTCTTTATTTGTTTGATGAAATGCCCGTGTTTCATAAACACAGTTGCAATTGCATCGGTAAGTTATTTAACCTTTGGACTTGATACCAAAATTTTGAGGTCAACCGACAAAAGGAAAATTGAAGAAAGGCCGTTTTTCCGCTTCAAACTTATTTGATGGGGAAAATTGTTTTCACACAATCTTGTCCTTGTATCCATTGAGAACAATCCATTCTCTCTCATCTGGTACCACAACATGTGGAAATATTTTCCTGAGCATCAAACGGCGGAAGAGAATTCATATAATTGGCCCTAGTTAGTAGGAATCATGGTTTTGTTATTATTGTTGTTATTGTATGGTATTTTTGAGGCAGTGCATGGTTTGCTCATGCGTAGGTATCATAGATTTTGAGTTATCCTAAGATTGAGAGTTAGAACCTTTCTCACTCAATCTTTCCTCGCTTTTTTTCCCAGGACTTATTTTCTCTATGAACATAATCATTTATTTATGCAAAATATGAGAGAACATCAATACTATACTTCTCCAATTGGTTCTTGACTATGGGATTGCTACTCCGGTGGTGATGATGACCCTTTTGCATGTCTACTGCTACCACTTTCTTCACCCTAACCAGCCCTTTAACCTCTCCACTGTTTTTCAAATTTTAAGCTGGCTAATCTTTTTCCTCAATAGTAAGTTACTAGATTTTAGGAGGAAGGTTATAAATATCCAACTCTCTATAGAACCCACAGTATAAGAGTAAATTGGGTCACCCTTAATAGGTAGTTAATAGGTTTGCTTCCTCTGGTTTACAAACCATGTTCCACTCTTACCTCTTCTGATAGATAATCTCAAAATCTAATACTATTAATGGATGATATCTGTACTATAATGTGCAAGTTTCAAATTTGTAATTTTGATTATAATTAATTAAGTTAGAAAGGAGAGTTTTGAAGTTAAATGAAGAATTAGATTAAAGTCAGGCTTTGAACCGGGTCACATCGGGTCAATGGCACCTGACTAGTGCCTGATATGCGCATCTACGTGTTATGGGTAGAAAAATCGCACTTGAAGGACGCTTAACTAGCATTTAATCGCACTTTTGACAGATTGTTCAAACCTGATGTACGCTTGAGGTACACTCATGCACACTTTTGGTAGATTGACAGTCCCTAATGCGCATTTGAGGTGACGCTCGTGTGCCACAGTGTTCTGTCTCAGCACCTAATTCGCACTTGATGGTCACATATGCGTCAGTTATTTTTAGTTATTTTTACCAGATTTTTAATTGAAGAGAGAGAAAAAGAAGAGGAGAAGAGAGAGAAAATGCTAGAGAAGGACATTTGAAATGAATCCAAAGAAGAATTTTGGTAAATTTGAAGACAAGGCAAGTGTATTCCAAGTCTCTTTCTCTTGTCGGTGTTTCTTATGATCTTTATGGGTATTTATTGTCTCAAATACTCATATATGCTATATTTTTATATCTAGGATATTTAATCATCATATGCATGTACTATCTTTCCTATTTTTCTGCAATATTGTATGAAATTTATGTTTTAATCTATACACATTGTATTATTCAGCTAATTTTCTTTACTGCAATTTATGAATGTCTGAAATCATGTTTAAATGATTTTTGTATGCTTTAAATCCATAGATAATATTCATACATGTTTAAAATCACTAAGTATATGCATTGCACATTCTGAAATTTTATTAATAGAATGCATGCTTGACATTAGAAGGAAAATGTTAGAATCACAGAATGTTACTGATTTTCTTCTGTAATTCTTGTGTAAGCAGTCCCCATGTTTGAAAATTTCATAATATAGCTTATACATATTTTAAAATTTGCATATTTAAGTTCCTACAGAAATATAATGCATTACATGACAAGTATTTGAAAAAATTATGAAGAAGATTTAACAATTTGTGAAATGACTAAAGATATTTTCTCCGTATGAAAAAATATATAAGATTATTTGTATTTGTGTAGAGTTTTGTATTCACTTATGAACAAACCATTATAATAATCAGCGGTGATATATTATAGCATGTCTTACTATATTATAGTGGTAATCGAGGTTTGAATCTATCATTCGTGGATTAAAAGTAACGTTCAGCCCCATTTATAAGGTTATATGGATGACGGCTATCCTACGAGTCTTGAATAGTAGTTTAAGACTTTGGTTGTATGAAAATATACATAACCCGAGTTTCGATTATTCGCTTCTTTGTTAATGAGGCCTTTGGTCCGTAAGAATTAACATGATTTGAGCATATTTTTCATAGTGCATTGAACATTAAGAACTAGAAAAAGAAATTTTAAATCTATGCATGAATGTTATGAATATTCATAGTTTTGCATCTGAATTTTGATTCATTGTCCCTTCCACCATGTTTTAATGTAAATTGTTTATTTAATTATAAAAAATTTATATGTCTTGTTGAGCAATTAATTTACTGTTATTTTTATTTTTGCTAACCCCCTTCATATTAGTAGGCTCGAACACACTTACAAGTAGAGGAGGTTGGTGTGAAGGTTATTCAAGAAAATATAATTAGGATTTCGGAGAATTTGGGATGTTATGTTTTGTTTTAAAATAGTAGCTTTAGGGGGTTTATGTTATTCCATCTAATGGTTCTGTATTATTTCTAAAAGTTCACAATGTTCTTGTCAATGATATAAATGGACTCCGGTTATTTTTTCAATAATTTAGTTATGATTCTTGAGTACTCTAATATCGATAAGATATTTGTTTATACGAATATTTCGAGATCAGATTATTTTTGAAAATTATAGCCACTTGATGGCGTGATATTTCGGGTCTTGTGTTGTGACTCATTACTTCATTTTTGGTCATTTTTTGACATATGATTGTAAGGTTACATCCGATGTCAATTTGGAATTTAAGGAATTAAGTCAGCTCTATTTCGAATCTTGAGCTTTGAATTGAATCAAGATAATGACATGATTAATTAAATTAAGATGGATAAATTTTAGAAAGGGATCGGGGACGGTGGATGTGACATGTACTGGTGGCGGTTGGTTTGTGTCAAAATCGGCCGTATCGGGTGATACGTATTAATATCGGACGTAGACATAAAATTTTTTAGGACCTATGGGGAAAATAACTATCAATATGCTGTGATTTTATCACAGTATTGAAAATTATTGGTATCGAGAGGCTCATTCCATTGGATGCCACATTCGTGTACTTTTTTTGGCTGAAAAGCAGATGAAACTACCTGGCTGGCCAGACCTGAGGATTCCAATGCCAATGCCAGCCCTGCTTCGTAACTTGATTCAGGTAGATTCCGTTCCATGAATCCTTTCCTCTTTAGAAACTGTAAAGAAATTTTCTGTACACATTCTCCATACTTTAGATGATCATCAATGCACGAAGTAGCTGTTGCCGTAGCAAGTATCAGATGCAACAACTTTGCAATTGCCACTGTGTTGTGCCCATCAACACAGACGGCACCTCCTTCTGAGCAAAACAAATAGGTCCCAAACGGCCAAAACAAACCTGTTCCCATATCTTCTTCTGTTGTTCTCAATCGTGCCTCGGCAAAATCTAACACAAAACGGAGCAGCTGAGCCTTCTGCTCATTGGAAATCTGGATGGCTGGCTGTCCGGAATGAGGGCACATCATGGGCAGCTGCCAGCACCGCAGCAAGCACAGCAGTTGAGTGTTGAGGGAAGCCAATGGAGAGAAGAGTAGCCTTGGCACGATGTCATGCCTCATGACCACATGGCAAAAGTTGCCACCCCATCGTTGCCGGAGAATGGCTCTGATGAGGGATTTGTTCCCCAGCAGCGGTGACCCAAAAGTGATGCAGAGAACTTGAGGAGGCAAATGGATATTCTCGAGATGGGAAAGAAGAGTCAGAGCCATCAGAGAGGCTGTCGTTCCCCCAATGGAGTGACCTGTAAGTACTACTGACATTTTCCTCTCCTCCATCGCCTTCATCTGCATACCATTGAAAAGTTAGATAGTTGATGATGAATTCTGAGGATTTATGAGGTATTTGATAAAAGTTTATGTAATGGTTGAATCATTTGAATGAAATGTTTGTGGTCAAATGGTTTGAACAGAGTACATTAGAAATGGGCATTTTCCATTGTTACACGTCTTGTTTGAAGACATTTTTTTTTTTTTTTGGCTATGACTCAATAGAGTAGATGTCCCTGTTGATTGTTGTGGGTGCTCAATTTTCAGAAAGAAGCAGCAGCGTGGAGACCTTAACTTCAAGTTGAGTGACCATCTTATTGGCAATGCCATGTCTGAGGAGTTGGAATAATATTCTGATGTTATAGAAAACATGATATGGCATTCTATGGACTTGATCAATGAAAGGGTCGTACAGTTCCCCGAGAGATGGAGCCCGTTTTTCTCTTAATTTGGGAACGTCGTTTTTAATTGGATGATTATAATTTAACCAATTTTAAAAAATTTAAAAAGTAGTTAAAATTGGTTATTAAATCAAAACCATCTACTTTAAAATAAATAGCCAAAATTAAAGCGATGGACCCCATTGGTTCTGTTACCGTACATTTGCTTAATCTCTGGGAATTTATGCAGAACATGGATTTTAATCCTGTCCCCCTCCTCTTTGATGGTTATTGGCCTTGTAAGCCGAAAAGGGGCATACTTTGAGGGGGAATTCTGATATTAGAATATTTAATAAGACAAGCCTGTAACTGACAAGCATGGTCTTTTGGTCATCCATGCTAATAACTAATTCAAAAATACACGTGACTAGTGAATTGGCATCCTCGGTGTTGCCATCACAATATTAACTAAATATCAAGAAAACTTAGAAAATTTGATACGGAATCAAATTAAAGTCGTTGGTATATCTTTGACTTCACGGTTCAAACTTGACCGTGGTGTTTAAGTCGATGGAAGCTTTGAACTCCTCACTATAGTTTGGTGGTCATCATTCTTTAATTCTATTAAAGAATAAAAATTAACACTGTTGAACATATATATTTGATAAAAATGATGGTAATAGATATACGTAATTTAAAGAACGAATCTGTTCTTAAAAAAATTAAGTTTTATGGATCATTATTTTGATGTATCATGAAAATTAAAATTAATATTCAATCTAAAGATTTTATTGAAGATATCATTTAAATATTATTTAGAACATTTAAATTTGATAAAAAATTATTTTATTATTGGATCAATAATAGAATATATTTTATTTTGATGGATACGATTGGGCACGGGTCGATCTAAATTTAATACACAGATAGATAAAAGGCTTAAATGATAACGGTCCAATAGAAGATGCCTCTAAATCCCTGAGCAGCGCATGAATCAAATGACTGATTTGAACAATCAAGTATCAACTAATCATAATGGATTGCTTAATAAGTTGTTTTAGATGACGGTTGTGTCATTTCAATAGCCAGTAGTCAGGCAATCCTACCAATGAATAAAGACAGTTATTGCACAAGCAAGTAACGCCTTTCACTTGGAGTAGTATCTTACCCGCATATTGATTTGAAGGGTTTCTAACCAAATGACTTTTCTTATTATAAATAAACTCTCTCCCCTACCAATGAATGAAGGTGGTCGTTACACAATCAAGTAACGCCCCTCACCTAAAACAGTATCTTACTCACGTATTAATTGAAAGGGTTGCCAACCAAACGACTTCTCTCACTATAAATAAACAATTTCCTCTAAAAAGAACATGAATAAGTCAAACTAAGACAATAAAACCAGAAGAACTCAGACACTCCACGAGACGAGTGCACTAATACAAAAGACGCTCAACTCGGCGAGTATACCAATACAAAAGACACTCCACTAGTTAAGTGTACAAAAATGTAGTATTGTCCTCTATACAAAGATTCATCCCTACCCACTCTCGCACTTATTTTCTAGTATCTTTCTCATCCGAATAGAAAGATTTTTTATTTGTGTATTAAATGATATATCAAAGAGCGAATTCTGTATTTATTTTACATCTTGTTTGTTCTGTTGTTGTGCGCAAGATTCAGATTTAGAGTCTCAAAAATCGAATCTTTTTTTGTTCATCGTCTAAGTATAACAAAGTGACTCCTTAATTCGTACAATAATTCAATCCATCAAGGCACTTTAACTTTAATATTTTTATTGTCTAAACTTTTTAACTCTGAAATATATGTAACTTCATTTTATTTTATTAATTTTAACTCTAAATCAGAGCCCTCAATTTATAATACTTAAATTTTTTTTAAAAATGACAAGAGTTATATTTTTGGTCATTTTTTAATAATATAAGTATTTTAATATTTTGTTATTTAAAAAAATAAAATGTTTTTTAATAATATAAAATAAAATTGTCTCTATCCAACAATTTGCAGGGTTACCGCGTGGAACTACGCGTTGTCCAAAGCAAGCAATTTCGTGTAAACGACGAAACGCGTGGAATACCGCGCGTGAAAATAACTACGAACGCAGACCACAAGAATCAAGCTCGATCATTGCAACGAAGCTTACTCTCCGCTCTAGCGTACAACTTTATATAACTACCGAAAATAATTTAAAATTACACAATTAGTACTATAATTATAAATTTAATTTTATTATTACATATTTAATTTTATTATAAATAAATTTTAGTTTATTTTGAATCCTTATAATAGAAATAAAAGAGAGAAATGCTAGATATAACCTTTTAAAACCATTTTATAATTTTTTATAAAAAAGAAAAAAGAAAAATTAGAAAAGGGTTTACCCTTTTTTTTGTTAAAAATATAATTTTTTTTTGATAAATTTCAAAATAAGATTGATGGGTTCATTACCCATGAACTAATTGAATACCGAGACCTACGGTTAAAAGGCCGTCCAAAAATCGCAACCCAAAAGAAGGATCCGCAACCTAAAGTTTAAAATTGTACAGTCCAGAATCACTTGCTGAGGCATCAGTAGGCCTAGCAATTCACCATAAACAACCTATCAAGACAGCTCACAGTCATTTTCCTGCACATTGAAAAAACTTACAATAATTGGTCAATACAAATCACACAGATATTTTGAGAATATTCACTCATGATTTGTACGTTCTCTTCCAAAATAATAATTATCGTACCAAGGGCTTCCCATGATCACATCAAACAATGAAGGAATCCTCTTGATTAAGGACAGTTGTCATAATCGATACCCAGGATCCCTATGGCAACATGTCAAATTCGTGTGGACAATTGTCTGTCAATTCTAGTGTCCAACGACTTAAGCACTATAAATATCCGTTTATTTTCATAAGTAAAGGGAGAAAGAACCCTAAATTTAGAGAAAAAAGTTTTAATATGCAGACAGAAGATAAAGAAGAAAAAAATATTACAAACTCCATCCAAAAGGTCTGTCCTCTAGTACACTTAGGAGGCTAGCCCTCCAATTTGTCGAGGATGATTGCCAAGAGGCCTGCCCTTCAATTCTTCCAATAGGCCAGCCCATTAGTCCATCCAAGAGGTCTGCCTTCTAATCTTTCTAAGAGGCTTATCCAATCCATCCAAGAGACCAACCCTCTAATCTATCCAGGAGGTCAGCCCATCTTCTAAGGAGCCATCTTTCTAAGAGTTCGGTCCACTTGGTGCACTTTAAAGCCATCCCTAAAGTGAAAACACCTCTAAGTCGCCCCTCAACCGGGTATAACTCGAAACTACCCTTCAATTAGGCCCACCTCAAGCCACCCCTTAATCAAGCACTTCCCTAAATCGCCCTTCAATCAGACATACTCACACTCAATTTTTCATCACATATATTTATACATTTTTTACATCATCATTACATATTTCTATTTTTTTGAAAAGATGTCTAATTTGAATGTCGGATAATAAATAAAAAATTAAGTCTCGTCAATCATCTGACTTCTTATTTTTAGTTGTATTGTGTAGAGTTTAGGTTCAAAGAGATGGGGACTAAATCAGCCCCAATTCAACCCAATGTAAAAGATTGAACAGCTCCTAACCCATACAATAAATCAAATTCAAGAATACTTTTTTTTGTAAGTACTAACAAAAGGTAAGAGATATATCTAAATTTAGGAACACGTTAAAAATATTTAATATATTTTAATAAATGAGACTATGTTAAAATAAAAATGAATCTTTTTTTTTTCCCTTTTCTTGTCATGGGTCGGTGAGCTAATGATCATCATCAAAGTAAAGTGGCTGTCTTTTTTGCATGATTCTCTGTTTGAAAAGCAGCGAATGCAGTTAAATTTGTTTCTTCATATTGAGAACATTGTGGATCGACAACAATATTGTAAAAAGTTGACTTTTCTAGTGATAAGTTTTTTTTATAAATAGGCTAATGATGGACAACCACTCGTATATTTTTATACCCCGCCACCACCACGGCCACCACCATATTGCCGCCGCTAGCATATATTGTTATATACGGTGAATTTTATTGGTGAAAAATGGCTATTTGGTTCATAATTAAAATTGTAAGATAATCATGAATAAATAAACTCATAAAGATATGATTTTATCATTTTTCATTTACAAGGTAAACTTACTCCATGGGAATATGAATTTATAATACCTACGCACTTAAAAAATTATAAAACCATTATTTAATTAAAAATAAATTTGAAGTAAGAATTTAATTAAACTCTACCAATAATAATGTAATTAGGCATGAAAAGAGACATTTGGAGATGCATGAATTTGGAAAAGGCTCGTCATATTTTGTAGCACTTCACTTTTCTAGAAAATACTTCACAATTGTTAATGTGGGCACCCACTTATATGACTTAAACATGTTTATGATTGATTTTGGTAAAATGAAAATTACAAAGCGAATCGTTCCCTGTAGATTTGGTGAATAGATAAATAAGAATAAATTTAATTTTAAAACTCAACAATAATATAATTAGTGAGAATTCATGCTGATACTCTAAGTATAATATAACCACTTCTTTAATACAAATTCTAGATATATTGTTATATATTAATTGAGTAAAGATATAATCTTTCACTATAAATAAAAAAAAAAAAATTCTTTGATACATCTTTTTTAGGATAAATTATGTAAGATAAAATTTGTAATTGGTTAGATCCCATATTTTTTTAAAACAGACAATATCTCACATAAAAATAAATACAGTCTGAATATTTAACTGTTATAAAATGTCAATTACTTTCTTGGGCAATTGACTACGAAGAAAAAAAATACAAAAAAATTAGTATTTTAATATTTTATGGCCTTAAGCTGAGATTTTTCAACATTAAAATGTGAAATGAATCCCCAAATACCTATCAAAAAAAGGGGAAGTTATACGAGCAATTTATTTTAAATACTATTAAATGGAGAAGCTTTGTCTGATTAGGCTGAAAATTTGTTTCAATTTATATTACAAAAAAATAATTTTGAAGGGAAATATTAGATTTTTGAAAGAAAAGTTACCTTTATTTAGTTGTTGTAGAAAAAAATATTTAAAAAAAATAAAAAAAAGACAATAAGTTTGGTTTGAATGGTTGTTGCCTTAGAAATAGATGACAACGATTTGGATACTTCACCGGTGGTTGCGCAGAAAAATAAGATCGATCTACCACTTTATAATTTTCATCTGTTTTATTGCCAAATTAATATTTTTAGTTATTAAATATAAAAAAAAAGTATACGATAAAATATTTAAAAGATTTCTGATAAAAAATATAACCCAAAATTAATATGATTAGCTCATTATTAGAAAAAATCATGAATACAATAAAAGGAAATGAACGATGTGGCCATCGAGGTTTGAATGCTCCACCATTCAACTATAAAGAGGGAGAGTTATACCAACCTTTTAACTCTTAAAGCATATTTCAAACCCTGTTAAATGGAAAAGTTATGCATGGGTAGATTAAAAATGATTCTCAATTGTAATTTTTTTTATATGAAAAATGAACATTTTTGTATAAAATTTTAAATCCTGCTCAAATTTTTTATCAATAAGATAACGTAACAATCATCACATCATGGTTTTTATACAAATGGTATGCGTAGAAAACATGAATAATTGATCTCTTTTTTTAAGTTTATCTACCCTCATTTTTTTTATAATAAGCTTGAAAAAGTTACTTTTTTAAATAATAATAATAATAATAATAACTATGAACATGGACTTGGTTTTGTTAGAATGGTTGTTGATTTGGAGGCAAATGTTGATGCTTTGGGGAGCTTAGAGATATTAGTTCCTTTAATTCTTGCATGAAGAACTATTTCTTTATAACAAATAATGAATAAGAATAGAACCAAACTGTATATACAAGATGTTAAAAACTAACCCGATTTTGTAAACCTGGGCTTTCAAAAATGCTCAAGAAACGCTTCAACAACCCAGCATGAACCATGACACGCTCATCGTCAGTGTCGCCGCCGCGGCCGCTACCGTCACGGCAGTCCAATGCCGAGAAAAGCCCACCTAGTACGCCGGCCAGAGGAACCAAGTCATCAGCATCAGCCTCTGACCCGTTGACAAACTCGGTACCTGAGAAAGCAATGAGGTCCGCGGAATCAACCCGACCCGTCAGAAAGCTGCCAGGTGCGGTGGCGTTGGCCCTGCTGCACAGGTCCCACGAGGTTGCTAGCAGCGGAGTCGAGGCCAAGAAACTTCCCATCATCTCGCTTGTCTCAAACCTGCAACCATGCATCCGTTGATCAATTTAGCAGCAAAAACATCGCAGCTAATAGAGTTTCTTCTGCGTGTAAATGGCTAAATAAATAAATAAGAAGTCAATAGGATGAGAAATAAGATGATGGCTTACGGTGAAGCTTCGTCTTCCATTTATGGAGTGATTAGTTATGATGATCTTTCTGTGTTGCCTCTGCTTCTTGTGAAAATGGGAGTTATGGGAAGTGTCTGATGTGGGCTTTTGAATGGAAGCTACACGAATCAATGTTAACTATTGTCAACAAGAGAATATTCCATAACAGCGTGCTGGTATAGACGGGTTCATCCAAAAAAAAAAACAAAACGTTTTAATGGAATTTTTTAAAAAAAGATTGTCAAAAAATTATTTGTTTTTTTTTTTAATTTATAATTTATGTTTTACATTAATTTTATTCTGAGTAAAATTTTTGGCCGAATTTGCCTTTATAAGTGGAAAATGTGCTCAAAACTTTGTTAAATTTATCTGTATGTTCCAAAGATACTCATAACTTTTATTTTTTTTATACTAATTTTATTCTATATGTTAAATTTATTAATATTTCTATAACAAAATTCTAAATAGTCATCATTTTTAATTTTTTTCTTCTAGTATTTTTAATATCATATAGATTACCATACGACTTAAAATATGGTCAATTTGATACAATTTTTATGTATAATTACAGCATAACAAACCCAGTTAAACATCTGAACGAAATGGAGATAGGCTTAGTACTTTACACTACTCGAGAAATGATATAGAGAATGAATAGATAAATGGGTATTCAAGTTATTTCTGTTATTAAAAATCTGATATATACCTACGCAGACACATGACTAGAAATTTCCTATGTTATGATTTTAAACATGATTTTTTCCTAATAATTTATTACTATTTTTTTATTTGAGAAATCACTAGATCCTGTTGTTAGAGACTTTTATCTAATTGGCATATTCCGT
>JAOVVI020007189.1:0-15038 GCA_028571085.2 Nepenthes alata | reverse complement strand
TTCGGCCGGCTGTGGATTGAAGCATATTGAACACCAACCCAAATATAAATATGGATTTGATCCTAACCCGATCAACCACGTAAACTCCGGCAAGGATCGATCCATGTGGCTCATTCTATGTAGAACTTCTTCTTCATCGGTGGGGGCAACCCGCCAGAGCTTTGTGTGATCTCGCAACCAAGCTCCACCTCTAACAGCCTATGGTTCTCCTTAGAACGGTCCATCGCGAAGGAGACATCCAACTTATCCCCCTTGCTGGCTCGAACCGGAGGATAAAAGAGGAAAACCTGGCATTCACATTAAACAAGGGTAAGGCACGGTTCCGGGAACTTTAGAACGCCCTAGAATGATGTAATATCTGTTTGTATCTGTCTAATTTGTGTGGGGCCATTAGTATATATGGATGGATGAGATGTCATATTATTAATAGTATTTAAAGAATCGACATAAAAATAAAACAATAGGCAAATGTCTCGAGAAAGCATTCATTGGAGCAGCTGCAAGGATCAAAGCAACTTCCAGAATGAATTAATGCAGCAAGGTCATCACCCTGCCTCTTTGGACACAAAACCCAGGGAGGCTAAATCCCAAAAAAACCATTTGCAAATCTGAAATATTATGATCTTTTATTCAATTCTAGAATATAAAAATCCTTTAAAAAAAAAAAAAAATGATGTTCCCCATGAACAATAAACCCCCGCCCCGATTTTCGATGTTGAGGGGATGATAATCTCTTAGGTTTTTGAAAAATACCCAACACTTTTGATCGATGCATGTTTTAAAGATGAAGATTTAGATATATTTATAACGTGTGAATTTAAATTTCTGCGTGCAAACGAAGGCCATATAAACCGATATGTGAAAATATAAAAGGATATTTTCTAGTTTCAAGATATATATATATATCGGAACCTTCTGATACTGATACATATATGCTGATATTTTTATCCATTCCTGCAACTGAAACACCAATGTCCAACCCAGCCACCAATAATAGTTCAATCCAAGAAAACTTTGCTCGTGGATAGAAGAGTGGTGGCTTTTTCTCAGAATGTTAACAACAAAAAACATGATCCGAAGACTGCAAAAGCAAGGCCATTGCAGACAAGCGAATGCAGACGAAAAGAGTATCGGCTTCTAATCAGTATTTTAACACAACAAAAAACATGATCCCAAGACTACAAAAGCAAGGCCATTGAAGACAAGCAGAAACAGATAAAAGAGAATCTTTTTACGGTACGTTTGGTAGCTGGAATAGAATAAAGTGAGAATAGAATAGTTATTCCAGGGAATAGAATAGATGAGAATAGAGTTGGAATTATTATTCTCATGTTTGGTTATTGAAATAAAATAAGGTGGGAATTAGTATTCCATTATTTGGTTTCTATTCCCATGGAACAGAAATTCTATTCCCACCTTATTCCCTCCAACCAAACATGGGGTTAGGGTATGTTTGAATTATGAAATTAAAATTAGAATTTTAAAATGTAAATCTAATTCTAATTATATTGGAATTAAAAATTGGATATTGTATAAGGATTTACAATTATGGGAGAAAAATAAAGTTAATATATGATTAATTTTTTAATCCATATAAAAATCAAAAAAATAAATAAATAGCCCAATATAAATTCTAAAATTTATAATATATGAATTATTTTTCAAAAAAATAAACTTTTGGACATAAATAATATTTTATAGATATATATTATGTTAAAACATTTTTCGACAATAAAATTAGAATATTAGCTTTTAAGTTCTTAAATAATATTTTTATATAAATTTTTTATATAAATTTTTTAAATAAATTAAAAAATAAATACAATGGTCGGCCCACCTACTTTACCCATGCAACCGAAAATACTTTATGTAATTTGTCTTGCCTTATTCGATTTTATCATATCTAATTGACGTTATAGACATTCTTTAGTATTATAATTCATTATTCTATCCCTAAAAATTATACAAAAAAAAGATCCTACACTATTTTTCAATTCCAAGGAATTGGAATATGGAATTAAAATTTCAATTTCGTCTAAAGCTAAACAACCAGGTTATAGTTAGGCATGAAATTCTAATTTCATTCTGATTTTTATGGTCCAATTCCTTCTCCCCGCATCCAAACAGGGCCTTCTGTCATTCATTTTTTCCGCATTAAATTTTGATCCAATTTAAAAATAAAGATCAAAAGAGCAAGATGACAAATTTCTGCTTCAATTTACTGACCTGCTGACCCCAATGTGTGCCATAATCTGCCCTCGGAGCAGTTGACAACTCAATTTCATGTTTAGTTTGATCTTCATCTCTTCCCTGAGAAGCCGAGCAAGATGCAACTAGTTAATAATTCAATAATACAGATCTGTATATGCATTAATATGCACAGAAGATAAAAAAGAACTCACCCGAAAATGCACATCAAACCACCCACCGAAACCACAAAGCCTTGTATTTTCTTCAACGATAGATGATGAAACGTTTGCTCTGACATCAAGAACATCACTGACGGTGGCAGTTAAACAGTCAATCTCCTTCACGATGGCAGCAGTCCCAATAACTTGCTCCGGGTGAAGATTGTTCCATTGTGATGTCTACAGTTAACAGTAATAGCCAATTTGATTAAGATTCGAGATGAACAATTAGACAGTGAATAAAATGTCAATGTCAAATGCAGCAACAAATATTAGGAAGAATACTTTAATAAAAGAGGTTAGAATATTTCTCACATTTTTTGCTGTTCCTGACAGTAAATCGAGGACGTGGCAAATACGGGATAGCAATCTCTGGGACAAAACCCTCTCTCTTAACAACAAACAACGAATTGAAAAGGTTGTTTTTACAAGTGAAGAAAAAATGCCAATTCGGTAGTTTTTTGTTCAATTTCTCATGGAGTCAAATTTTCTTCAGTACACATCAGTTATCCAAGAGGTCATCTCAGCTGGACATTCTAACTTATAGTGAAAATAACTCTTGTACTGGTACAGCAAAAAAAAAGACTCCATTGAAAATGCGGAGTTAAGATATATTCCCATCTTGGGGTCATAAAAGGGGTCATCTCAGTAGAGATGCTAATAGATTTTCCTGGGGTTTTGTTATAGTCTTTCCAAATATTCCCATCCTCTTAATAAATGAGATTATTTTAAAGTAATGAACGGTTTAGATTGAGACCACATTTTAATATGTTGTCTTAATCTTAGAATTTTATTTTATAAGGATAGATATTAACCATTAAGAGGGTAAGGAAGCCTAATTTTTAGGAGGACCATAACAAAACTTGTTTACTAGATTGACACAAAGTCAATTCAGTACATTGACAAGTGAATCAATTCATATACTGACTCAAGGCCGAGATTTGGGTAATGTAAAGCCAACTACGCATTAATGAATTTATGTATTCCAATATGTAAAAGAACACGTTGAAGTGTTTGCAACCACTACAGGCATATAACATTTTGGCAACTGGATAAGGATCACATGGTCTATTTACAAGTCTGCGTGTGTGCCCATCATTTCCAAACATCTAAATTGAGTCACAATATGTAGTTAAAAGGAAATAACTGAAAAGATTTTGCAGGCCACCTATTCATCAAACTTTCAACAAGAGTACAATTCAAACACAAATGAAATCCATAGATGTAAACATCGGCTAATATGTATCAATAACAAGCCCTTGGATACCAATATTCCTTGACACCGGGATAATGTCCACAATATGTTATCATATAGGTGATATATTGCAATATATTAACTAATATTCCAAATATCAGCCGATATATCTAATATTTGGTGGATATATCGATTGAGTCAACTTATGATTCTTAAAAAAATTTTCTTCTAATATCTCCGATACTAATATGTACATTCGATATGTTCCATAACGATATGACCAGGACCAATACTAATACTAATATTATTTTCATGATACAATCATTTGGGCTAGCTAGTATTTGCATGTATCTTATCAAGAGCCCAAGAAGTGAATGTTTCCAGCACCCACCTGCAGGTAGTATTTTCTTTGCTCCTCGGTGAAAGGCTTTGTCAGAACACTCATATCAACACCATAGTAAGTTTTTGTCTCATTCACAAAAGAAAACCAATCATCCATTGCTCCTTCATAATCATTCATTTTCTGATCTACCAATCGGGATCTGACGGGTGCCACCCACATACGAGCGTGACTAGGATACCTACAGCACAAAACTGGTTCTACTTAGATAATCAGCATAAGAATGCGAATCATATTTATGATAACTGTCTCATAATGTAACACCTGCATGCTAAAAGTCAGACGCACAGCAGGAAAATTGTTGTTTATTCATTTATGTTCACAAATTCTACTCTTTTGCACATATGCATGTCATATTGGAGGTTACATGTACACTACAACAGGTATGCATGATTTCCCATTGAACATATAGACATCATTATATCATCAAGAGAGGCAATGTTCAATGATTAATGCAAAATGAGTGTCACTAATACTTCTAGAAAATATGTCATCACATAATGAGCAAAAGCATCACTTTGCGAAGTCTATCACCATTCATAAGAAATCTTCTTGGTTTCAAATGCTTCCTGAGTTAATTCTCAAGTCAGTAATTACTAATATTTTTTACCCTTAAAACATGCCCTTAGAAATATTTTACGAGTAAAATGAAAAAAAAATACTATTAAACATTTTTCCCATAATTAGGTCTGTTGCCTGAATTCTTTGCCTCCATTCAACTTTATTGTCAGCCATATCTCCTGCTAGTGCAAATGTGCTACATCGTGCCTAATGGCTTCCTTCATAATCTTCTTTGGCCTCCTTTATCTCTTCCACAACGAGCCTCTTATAAACTCATATATTCTAATGGGAACATTATTTCATCTTCTAATGACCAAACTTTGACTTTCTCTCATACAACGTCATCATGTATTGAAACTGAAAGTGGTTGCCAGTATCTATTTCTTTCCAACCAGTCAAACTATAAGTTATAAGTTCGATATCAAGCACCAGCACCAAAACATAACTTTAAAAGCCCCAAAGCTCTTAAGAGCAAAGGCCAAAAGCTAGCCAAACACAATATTGCACAACAGAAAACTCCAGAGAAAAAGGAGTGACATGAAGGTTATCATGGTCCTGTCCCAAAATATCCAAATTAACTTATTCCTTAATCTATAATTTTCTTAATCAGATTTTAGATTCAAATCTAAATATCATTTCTTTATTCGACCATCTTAAATCAAAACCAATACCGGGACACGATCCTATATCAAATACCATTAAACGGCCCAAATAATAATAATATACTGATTAAACCACAAGAACCAAAAGCCACATCTGAAAGTGGTCGAGCATCAACAACTAAATGACCTCGAATTATATGTAAGGAAAAGCATCTCAACCGAAATCAAAGCATCAAAACTAAACTTTCAAAATCTGAAATCAACTTAAACTTCACCATCATACCAACATTTTCGGTCTGCGGCCTAAAGCAAACACTAACTAAAATAAAATGAAATATTAACAGCTAATCTGAAACATTACAGTTTAATTCAAAATATTTAATTGTTCCAACGCCTTAAAGTCTAATCCTGGGCAGTCTTTTTTCAATCCCAATCTCATGCAAGTTTATTGAATACTCTAATATGAAAGGTTAGTAAAAACATAAATAAAAATGAGCTAAACACTCAACAAAGCATATATAATTTTATATATGGATACATACCAAATAAAACATGCTAGAATTATGACATGATTGAAATCTTGAAAGTTGATAACATCAATTTCCGAATAAATCATGCCAAATCCTTATACTCATGATCAAACAAGCCAAAATTGTGCAAATATATAAATCATGTTAAAATCTACACAAATATGAAAATCACACCGAAATCAGATAAATACGTAGTAACATAAATAATACAAAAATCGCATTAACATGGGAAGGACCAAAGATCAGTTAATGACTTCACCAACAAATGGTAAATATCAAAATTCGGGATATAATTATTTCTACATAGACAAAAGCCACACCCATTATTTACGACCCGTGAAAAGACCAACTATATATCATCCCTGTAGCTGGGGATTTTATTCAAATGCAAATACTTACTTTTTTTCTCATATTGGAGAAATTAATTCTTTGCAAAAAGTAAATGTAAAGTTTTCCTTCATTTTTCTTCAAATATAAGACATGCAAAAAAAAACTATGGATATGCAAAAACTTTAATATGTAATTTAAAAACATGCATAAACTTTAATGTACAATTTAAAGACACGTAGAAATTATATTGCAAGAATTATGCAAAATTAACATAATTTGTATAAATTTTTTTAAATATTTTCTTACAAATAGATAACATGTAGTGACTATGGTATAGAAATTATTGACATGAAGAAATATATAGATGAAATTTGAAGACATGCAAGATCTATTATGCAGATATTTTAGTACTTAAATATAATTTCCTAAATTTAAGGCATGAGCTTAGTAAAATTATATGAAATGGAAATAAAATTACATGCATACAAAGCAAAAAATAATACATATATGAGTACTTAAAACAAGAAATACTCAAAAAGATCTAAATTAAACAACAACAAAGCAAGAATGATCTTGGATGTAATTGCCTCCACTTGATTTTAACAAAAGATTCCTTGAAATTTTCTTAATTCCTTCTTCTCCTTCTCTATCTTCCTCTCTATTCCCTCAAAATTTAGCAACAAAGCATAATTTGTACCATGCACAAGCGCTCCTCAAGTAGCAATTAGGCGCCAACATTCTATCCCAGACATGCACATGTGCCACTTAGGCGCACCTCAAACGTGACCATTCTGCCTAAAATGTGCTTATGCGTGGGTTAAGCGTATATCAAGCACCACTTGTCCTAACTTATTTCGGTCTAAACTTTAATTTTTGAGCCAAAACCATATTTAACCTTGAAAATTCATCAATTAATCAAATTAAATATCATTAAAATAATCTTTTGAGATTTATACCTTATAGAGGGAAAGCACCTTTCACCCAAAAGAAAAGATATTGTTCCATCCAAAGAGAAATGTCAAAGATGTATAATAGAATAGAATACTGAAACAGAGAACATTAATTCTGAAAATACAAAGTGCTAAATTTGCAGGTTATGGAATCCATATTACTTTATGATCTAATTAGTTTGATCAACAAGCACAACCATTGCAAGTTTAAATATTGTGTATTATTTATATATCTGTTTTAATTTCTATTGGTATAATTACTATATCATTGTTTACCATTTGACATTAGTATGGAATTAGTTTTAGCACGAATAATTTGTCTACTGACAATTATCAAGTGCTGAGAATGTTTCATTTTACACACTGTGGGTGATCAAACACTCAGCTGAATTAGGCTCCAATCCCCAAAAATGATGTCAATTTGTTCCTCATACATGGACCACAAATTGCACCCAGTGTCATAAGCCTAAAGGTAGCACTTTCTCTGACAAAAGTCATGGAGCCACTATCCAGACAAAAGTCCCACTTTCAAAGACCTGGCACAGATCAAAGAATACCCATTAGACTTGAGGCATAATTTCAATAAGAATTGGTTATATTACAATTGGTAAATAAATGCTTAACAGATTTGCGGTTTATTGCAGAAAAACAGCCATTGACCATTACCTCACTTTTATAAATCATCCAATATAAGATTTCTCTTCCAGATGGTTCGCAAACAAGAAAAGAAAGTAAGGAAAATTGGAATTCCAGATTGATCTTGTATGCAAACAATGCACTGACCTTACATTACGGATTTGTAAAGGAAGCAACAGAAACTTCAAAACTCTAAAATGATCCAGTAAATGCCATCATACTCTTTTGCTCGTCCAAATCAACTTCCTCCAGCAGCCCCAGTAATTCATTGTTGTGTGCAAACCTGAACTTCGAAAAATAGGAAGCCAGCCAACTCATCTGGCCGCAATAAAAAACATGATTATCTTCCATTGTTGCGCACTTATCCCCCGCCACGGAAACGGTTTAAGAAACTCAAACAAAGAATTGAAGTCACAATCTACGTAAACTAAAAATTGATCAGAATAGCCATTCCCACAAGACAAGCAAAAAGGACTGCAAATCCACCAAACTGCCTAGTATAAATGTGCAATTAGAAACCACATAAGTTTATATGAGAATGTCAGCTACTCATTCTCATCAAAACCATAGTTTGCGATAATCACCCTTCCCAACAATTCACACTTTTTTCAAGAAACCCTTGAAGCCTGTTTAGCAAAAGGATCTTTGTAGAAATTCAGTATGTCTTCAATCCCCAATTCAACACACTCAACATCACACAACGATGTTCCAACAAACCGAACAATATTAAAATATAAGCCTTACAACCACTCCGTAATATATCTTCACAATCTTATCAGCTCACTAAGCAACTGATTGAAGTACTTCTAATGAGGTTAATCTTCCACCCTTCAAAAGATGCAGATTTTCCCACAATGCATCCCTCCTTTTAAACTACTTGAATACCTGTTCCCATATCCCAACATCCTAAACTCAGCCACAGAAGCAAACCCCAATACTTGTAGGACCCCTGCCCAGCTTGCAACCCATCAACACTAGAAATATTGCTGCCATATCCAAACAGGAATCAGCTCAAAATTTCTCATAATAAATTTCAGCCATGTGCAAACCTCAAAACAATAAAAGCATACATCTCAACTAAAGACTACATATGTTAACCCACGTTTTGGATTGCTCTTCCACAAAACTGGTATGCTTAGGGCAACAACAGCTTTTTCTAAAAGTCAAGAATCCCCCAGGACAACAGATTTATAGAGAAGTTGAGGGGAGATTTGGATAATCCAATATTAACCCAAGCCGTAATTAAATAACAATTCAGCAAATGAACTATCTACGGATATCTGGTGATAAATTTGCAATTTAAAAGCACACGTACAGGATGGTTTACTAAATACTACTGCTGCTCACAGAACAGCTACAACACAGCTGACCAAAGTAACTCATCATCACAGAGAATAAGATTTATAGCCCACAGAAGTAAATGACGCATACAGTTGATTTTCATTGAGATTGTGCACCACAAATCCTTTCAAAAAATTCCAATTAACAACTCTGCGAATAGATTGAACAGGAACAATATAATGTAGAGCACTGGGGTAATTAGGCAACCTCAAGAAGGCCCCTAGATGAATCATTAAGGTAAATAACATTTTTGTTCTCTAGTAATGTTAATAATCAAGACTTTAATTGAAGATGTATAGAATCCACCTAATCCATTTGTCGCAAAAATTATCTTCACATCAAGTAAACTAAAAAACCCCAATAAGCATGTTTAACCACTTATTCTAATCATGCATACAATAACCTCTGAATTCCACACAATAGCCACATGTTTCTTCTATCGTAGCACCAACACATTCAATGCACTCAAAGAAAATTTGCTTTGTTATTAATAACATTGTTCAGATTTTCGTAAGTCAGCGTAACCATCAGTTTATTTATTGTCAACAGTCGGATTTCATACATTCAGAAACTTACTTCTAGTCCTTGGAAAACTAAAGAAATAAACTTCACCAGGGTTCATAGCCATCATCTAGCTGTAACCTACTAGTTTTCAGTTTCCCAAGATCCAAGCATAATCTCCTGTATTTAGCTATAACTTATGCTCCAACTTGACAGTTCAAAAATAAAAAAATGACTACGATAATATTTAGAAAGTTTACTTATTAGTCCTCATTTAACCCAAGAAGTAACCTTTCCACTTCCGGTGATTCCACTGATTCATCCAGCCGTGACCAACTTGGTTTTCATTGGTCCACAACAAAGGTTGTAACCTCTTTAGCTACTCATAACGCTTTATCTTCTATATTCAAAGAGAATTAGAGATTAGAACTAAACTGAACCTATTTAAACTTGAGTACTTCACTAGGATTTCTATTCTTCTTTCTTTCTCCCTTTGCAAATTGGACCAAAAGATACTCTCATCTCATGACAGCCCATCCATCATCAGATAAGAGTCATTTTTTTCCTCTTTTTCAGTAATGTCTCTCGCATGCCTTAGAGCATCAACATAATTAAGGACACAAAATCCTGAGGCCCACACTTAAAGTTTCCAGAATGTGGGAAAAATAAACTAAAATTTTTGTGGAGGAAAAAGGTCGTGGCAAAGGAAAATTTTCACAAGCTCTTTGATCCATTGATAAAAGCTTACTTTACTGGATTTGATGCAAAAAAAAAGCACTCACTACAGCATAAATCTCAATTCTAACATGAACAGTAGGAACAGCAATAGACAGAACAGTACTATAATTTCTTCATATCCAAGATAAACTGAATTTTACTCCTCATAACGACAAAATACAGTAATGTTCAGAGCAGCAGTTAGCTAATAAGCACAACTACTTACATAACTCCTGTTGGTTTTAGCCAACGGTCACGTGCATATATCACAGAGTCGAACATGGATTCACGAAGAAGAAAGTACCCCATCCACTCCGAAATAATTACATCAACTGCCCAGCAATCGATTTCACCCAATTAGATAATACTCAAAGCCACTAGAAATATCTAGCTGCCAATTAACCCGTAGACAAAAAGTGTTACAAAAGCAACAAAGATGTAGCACACTATGAAGCTCAAAATCAAAGACACGACCTTTTTCTGGAAGAGTGATGTCCTCCATAGATCCCCCAATCACATCAACAACATGCTCAAGATTATTCGCTTTAACAAGTTCACGAGCATGTTCATACATCTTAGTTGCCTCTACCGCATAAACCTTCCTTGCACCAGCCTGTGCAGACCAAATTGCCAGGATGCCGCTCCCTGTTCCTACATCCAACACAGTCTTCTCCACACAACAAAAGACACATACATCCTGGATCAGGCCTCGATTCACAATGACATGACCAAAAAGATTTTAAAACCAATAGGACTTCCCCGGCAAAAAGATGCCTTGACATTGGGGATGGTTTCTACAGACGCTAACATTAATGGACCATATGGTACAAGGGAGTACAACGAATGGAAATGGGAGCAGTGCTTCATGAACATTTCCACAACCCAACGACGGAAAATTGCGAATAAAACCTCATGTATTCTCACTTCCGAAACCATTGAGGACGACAAAAAAATGAATGCCAAATGAATACGAATTGAAAACGTTGAAGGAGGTTGACCACTTAACCGCCACAGACTAAACATTGAACCGTTCTAATTGCAATTATCCATTTTTGTTCATATATTTTAATCATCATCTTCCCATGAACAAACGAGCCGCAAGGAATTCAGCCAGTGCTAAATAGTAGTAAATTCACATATACTATAGCCAAAAAGTAGTGAATTTAGCGAGTGCAGAATAGGAATTTAGCTAGGCAACATGGATTTATTGCAGGAAATAAGAAAAGAAAACAAACAACTTTTTCCACGTATATTTCTTTTTTGAAAAATGTGGAAATCGACACAGCATAAAATGAAAAGGAAAGATTTTTACTCCATTCTCCTCGTAAATAGTAGCGAATACTATAGAGAATACGTGGAAGAGAGAAACCTTGCCAAGAAAGTGGTGCTTATTTTTAAAAATGGCGTTGTAGTAGCAGTCCATGCGAACTCGATCAGAAAGCATTTCCTTTTGATGATAAAGAAACGCGTACGTGCAGAAGTAATTAGCGAAATCAACGCCATTATCGACAACAGCAGCGCCACCATTGCTGGTGATGGCTGTGCGGTCACCCCCGCCACCGTTCCCCCGGCTTCCCATGTAGCCGCAGGCTGAAGCAGAAAACCGACTACGAGAGGGACAAGAGTTGCGTGGAGAATCCAAGACACAGGGCAAATTTTAGGGCAAGCTTTCCGCAAATGGCTTTTTTTTTTTTTTAATAAAATCGCAGACGTAATAATTATTCAGCCTTTTTTTTTTAGGTTGAGGATAAAATCTCATATAAACATCAACAAAAGGTAGACCAGGCACAATTTGGAGATGGTTAATATATTCATAAAAAAATTATAATTTAAATCGAGAATGAATGTGGCGGTCTAAACTTGAGTTCCACGACCCGACTTAAATCCGGCCATGCAAAAGCTCAAGCTATACAGGTTATTATTAATGTTAACATAACAATATTCATATCGTAATATAAATACCAATAAAGAGACACCTCGAGTCAATAATTTGGATGTATCCAAACGGTCTAAACGAAAAAACGTAATTCTGAAAACCATAATTAGGCTTTCTAATAGCTGCTGTTGGCCCTATAACTCGCTTTTAACTCTAAGATTAATCTACCACTATTCCTACATTACTATGAAAGAAAGAAGTAGTAATGGTGAATCAAATGCTTAATAAGTATTTTGACCAAAATTAACGACTGTAAAAAATAAGTTATTTCGAAAACTTATTTGCCAATAAATAATCAATACATAGTATACAAAGTAATAATAATTCTCAAAAAATAATAAATATTGATAAAAGGCATTCATGACAGTAATAAAGACAACTCAATAAATGATATTAATAAATAATCCCTGATGTTAACTCAAGAAATGGCTGCGATATTTTAAGGGATATCTACGGGATTCTAAGAAATCATAATCGATATGCTATGAGGTTTTGAAGTATCTTATATGCTTAGGCCCTCATATGATTTTTTTTAAAAATATTGCTCAACACAAGGTCACCATTATACAGGATAATAAAAATTTTTATTGATCTTTTTCTGTTAGGTGAATCAAAAACTACGTATTTATACTCACATTAGTTGGGTAAGTTTTACATGGTTTCTGATTTTCATGATAGTTTCACTATTTATCATTAATTTGTATCAAAAGTAGGTAATATAAATAATTAATAGTAATTATAATCTATAAAATAAAATCCCAAGATAACAACGCCCCAAATCGAATACCCAAATCTCAGTGTGACCAGACAAAATATCCAACAACCCCAACAATAATGAAAATAATAGATAATAATAGCAATCATTTACAGAATCATTTCGTATTAATCGTCTGGACAAATAGATAATCACTACTTGTTCTAAAGTCTATTAAAAAAAGTGACAAACCAACAAAGACTAATTACATTATCGATCCAATATAAATCAAACGCCACAATATCCAAATAAGAATATTTTAAACCCTGACTTCATAACAATATTACAAACTAATATCGATGTATCTACGGTCCAATCGGTACTAAAATATATTTAATACAAATATAATCAAACTACAAAACTAATATTCAAAATATAAGCAAGATCTCCTCCAACGAACGCGTCCAAACCCCCTGCAAGATATTCATAACTTTTTAATTTGAAAGAGATAATAAATAATAAAAATATGATTCGAATTCTCAATAAGTATTAGTATAATATATATATATCAAATAGTACGTCCATAATCAATATGAAAAAACAAATTGATAAAACTAAATCCAAAAAGTCAAACTCCAAACATCCAATATATCAAATCAATAAATGTCTAAATATGGTTTTGTATATGAAATCCATAATCCAAAAGTAGATGTCAAATGGTCTAAATGTACGAAACCAACTAAATCTAATATTAAAATCCAAACTGTAATCAAAATTTACGAATTTCAGATCAAAGTTTCGAGTATTCAAATAAAATACAAATAAAAATATATTAAAATTTTAAAATATATTCAAATCAGAAAGCCAAAATTATAAGATTGACTTTGAGGAATGATTATACGTACTATCTATAACTTTAAGGCATAAGTTACATTTAAACCTGTAAGTGGATTGCTTACATATTCTCCCATATAGATAGGAACAAATGTCTCTTTATTTTACCATACATGGATGATAAGTGCAATCCTCAAATATATCTAAATATATTAGGATATTTGAATATATTAATTTTATTTAATTTCTTACGATGATTCTTATAAAAATACAAATCAATCAAAATCTTCATATCACGTGTCCAAATTTTTTCATATCTAACATAAAAGTATAAAACTTTCACTCAAAAATGTCACATATAAAACTTTTTACCAAGAAAAAAAGTGCACATTGAATCGAGCACACAAAGATAGAACCTGATTCAAACCACATGCATGGATACCGCATGTAAGGCTCATATGTAAATTTTTATAACTTTTTTTTTAGAAATATTCTTATTCATAAATATAACATCTCAAAATATTTACATATTTTCATAAAATAAGAAAAAATCTCAAATAATAACAAAACTAAAATAAAATCCTAAAATATTATGTAAAAATGACATATATGCACAAGGAATTAAAATGGAGTAAATGAAATGATATATATGTACATTAAATCCACAAAATATAAATAAAATTAAATGAAAACGAAAATAGATTAAAGATAAAGTATAATGATATTTACTTTTAACCTCTAATTTGACAAATTTAATCAAAAGATATTTCAAAATTCATCGTTTTTTTATTTATGTCTCTCCCTTCCCCTCTCTTTCTCTCTTCTTTTTTCTATTTCAAATGTGAAATGACTGAAATAGTACACATTATTATTATATAAACAGACTGACACACGAGCGTCGTCTCAGGCATACGTCAAATGCTATACCTAACCCCAACCGCACACGAGTGCCAACTCAAGTGTCCCTTGAACGTAAGCAATTTGCCAAGCCACGTTCGAGCATCGCCTTAGGTGTGCATTAGACATCCTCCAATTTGTCCGAATCTGGCTCATGCAGTCCAAAGACACACATCATGCACGTCCAATCTCCACAAGTGTATACAAGCGCATGCCAGGCATACCTCAGACACTAAATCTACTTGTTTACTCTAAATTTTTTTTCAAATTCATATAATACAATTATTTTCAATATATCCAAAATAAACTAACAATATCGAATCAATTGAACAATTATTATGCTATAATTTTATAACTGTACTTGTCTATAATATTTTCATATCTTAATCAATCCAATAAAATTTTAAATTGATCAGATTAAATTTATTAAATGATATAATTTTAATCAAATTTATTAAAAATAAAATAACCCTCTTTAGAAAATCAGACAAAATAGTCCTATGATA
>JAOVVI020007188.1:0-15040 GCA_028571085.2 Nepenthes alata | reverse complement strand
GGTTTTTGGGAGGTCTGGCCTCCGAGGTGCACTGCAGCGGGTGGCTAACTTTTTCGGTGTCTGAATTGACGAGGGGAAGGTGTGATCAAGAGCTGGTTTGATCTTTGGGGCCGTGAGAATGTTCTCCATTCCAGTTCCTTTCTCCTTCGCTTGTTCAGGGGAGGAATGGAAGTTTTAGAGTTCGTTCCAGGTGTGAGAACCATGAATTAGGGTTTGAGAGTTTTTCAGTCCAATCCCTTTTCTGTGGGATGTGAGAGCTCTTATAGGCCTCTTCCCCCCAGAGCTCTTGGCGCCAAGATGCCCGTTGAGAGAGCTTCCTTGCCATCGGTCCTTGTCGTGGACCACTGGTCATGCCAGTTTGTCATTTCACAGTGGCTGGCAGGCTTCACGACGCTGCCGGCCACGCCTGGTTTCTTCCTTCGCGGGGAGTGGTTAGCCGTCTGCGGGTGATTGCGTGAGCCGTTGGCGTTATGCCAGCCGCTCCCCATAGGCTAGCCATTCCGCCAGCAACCCATTAATGCACTGCAAGGTCGCGTTGACCTCTGCCAGTGTGGCTATGCACGCATCTTCCGCGTAATTGGGTTGGGCCTTCTATCTCACGTGGGTCTGTCTATCCTCCCTTTGGGCCTTCCATTTCTTCATGGGCCAGGATATGAGACCCAACAACTTAAACACATCTTGTGTTCATAAAAGATACTCTATTTGCTTTCTACTAAATTTTTATAGCTTTTATAAACCATGTAAGGAATTTAAAATATACATTACAGAGTTAAAATTAATTCACCGTGTATTATAAGTAATATTAATTATATTAGATTCATAATAAATAAATAAATATAGCTTTTATAAAAAAATGTGATATGACGCCCTGATTGACAGTATTCACACGCTAGGGGCTGCGTCTGATTAGGGGTCTTTCATGTTTTGTGAAAGACGTTCATCGGTCGTTGCGCCGTGCTGAACAAGAGGGGCGCTCATTTGGCCCATAAATAGGAGGGCTCCCCAGTGAGTGGGAAATATTCACTGATCACCTTGGGGAGAAGCAATGAGGAGGCCATAGTTCATCCCGTCCTTAGTGAGAGTAAGAGAAGGAGTTGGATGGACTAGCTGGACATCTGAAGTTCTTGATGAAAGCAGCTTTAACATCCGTGGTGCAGCTTGCTACTCATGCTTGCGAGGGTGGTTCAGCCATTCTGATGTCGTCGTATGCCCTCTTCCGGGTCATGGCTGACCTGAAGCGAGGTGGGGTTGTGGCAGAACCTCCGCGGGAATATCTCCCGCTTGCGGAGGGCATCGCTCACCATCTCCAACTCGCTGAGCCCGAGCACTGGCCCTGGAGGGGGCTGGCACCGGAAGTCCGCTGAGGGAATGGCAGGGTTTTTCCCTACCCCCCCTGAGTGCTTTCAACGTCGGTGCTGATCCTGCCCCGGTGGAGAGCACCACGGTGGGCCCCATCGCGGGTTGGTGCTCCTTGTGGCCGCCTCCGTTTCGTTGGTGAACTTCCGTCGGCTCTTGGCCATGGTGATCTCACGTGATCACGTTCTCCAAGGTCAACTGAGGCAGTCACAAGGGACCCAGGCATTCATACTATCGTCTTTCTTCGTATTTCTTGCTGTAAAGCTTGTACCTTGTAAGAAGGCTTTGATTAAATAAAAGAAGTAGCCTGTTTGCCACCATTCTTTTCTCTTCACTGTGCGTGTTTCTTTATGTTGCTGAGTATCTTTTCCAGGTGATCCGCATTCTGCCTTGAGAAGACGGAAAGGTCGCTGCTGGCGGTTGCGTCTCCTAGGCCATCTGACGCATTTAATGCGTGGGTGGTCAGGAAGCGTCATGTCGCAACATCATATCTTGAAAAGGCGCGAGTCCTCATGGATTCGCCACGTGGAGGGGCCCCGTTGGCCAAAGGCTGGCGCCCTTTGTCCTTACTGCGCCGTTGTTTTTGGGAGGGAACCTCTCCTATTTAAACGCGTTGATTCCCCTCACGACTTCACACTTTCCAGCATTCATGCTTTTGATAACCTTTTGCTCTGCTTGAGTTCATTTTGCCGCAATAGCAATGGAGGATACAACGTCTGATTCGGAGAGTTCTTCCAGCGAGTCGGAGTCCGGCTCCGACGTTCTCGGAGTTTCAGGAGTCAGTGCTTCAGGAGGCAATCGCTTTGAAGCCACTGTCGTGGGCCCTGCTCGTTTTCTGCAGGTACCTCCAGGTTTCGAGAGGGCAGAGGGAGCTGGTTCATATCGGGAGTGTGCTCCGGGGATAGTGGATCTTTCGCGTCAGCTATTCACCAGGACGCTAGAGAGTGCTGAGGCGGGCGTGCAAGCTGAAACTGTAGAGATTGAACAGCTGAGGACCCGAGCCGCACATTTTGAAGACGCGTGGCCTGAGTCTGAAGGTAGGTCTACTCGACTCACCAGTGCCAACGTGGTAGCTCAGGCCCGGATACAGGCTCTCGAAGGAGAGAATATTTGGCCACACTGCTTTGTCTTTCGTAACTTTCGTCTCTGAATCTTTGCCTTTCATATTAGACGTCTGTGCATCCCTGTAGTGGGTTTCGTTATCGTAAATCGTCATTTAATGCGGAGGCACCAGCGTGGACTTTTGTCAGGCGGCTGAGGCGACACGCTTGCCAGACTGGCGCCTGGCCATGATTACGGGTGATTTTGGGCTCTACAATGTGCTCCGTAGCCGGAACATGTCCCAATCACATGTGGTAGGCGTCGCTTAGGTTTCCCGCCTATTGGCCTTCCATTGCCTATTTAAACCAACGAGAATGGTTTTTGCTTTTTGTTGAGATTTCTCTGCGGCTATCCCATATTGAGAGAAATATGACGAAAAGGTAGGAGAGTTCTTCGTCTTCCCAGGCTCCTAGGGTGCGGCGCCATGTTGTCCATAACCTGAGGTCTGTTCTGACGACGAGGGCCATTACCGCCCTCATGGTAAACTATGACATTCCCAGCAATTGGAGTTACCGCGCTCCTGGCATCCTGGATAGGGCCAACGCCCCCCCAGTGGGCTACATCACAGTTTACGAGCACCACCTGAGAGGGGGCTTCGCTATCCTATGCCATGCACGCTGCACTCACTGGTTGAAGCGTTGGGAGTCCCCGTGGCGAGACTCCATCCCAACGCTCTATGTTACCTTGTGTCACTGTGCGTCTTCGCTTTCCTTCACTGCGACTCTTTTGACGCCAAGGCCGCTAGATTGATTTTTTGCTTCACCGAGTCGGAGGACTGGGTGTCGATGTCACCCAAGACAGGCTTCCGTTTTCTCGGCAGGGCTGAAAAGATCGATACTTCTTCCTGCAAGAGCCCCCTGATTTGGGTCTTTCTTGCTCGTGGGGGCCGATTTTGGGGTTCTTTTTCGAGAAGTCGCCGGCAAAGGATGCCGTGGAAGCTGAGAAGTTGAACACCGCCTTCCATTCTGAGGAGGTGAAGTTTTCCATCCAGGGCTACTTTCTGACATCCATCACCTTTGAGGCCTCCAAGTGGGGGCCCTCATTGGGATGGATCATCACTGGTCCAGGCAAGAGGGAGCTTGGGAGCTCCGTCGCTCCTCCGTAGCCCGGAGGTGACGAGGAGGAAAGCTGCTCGATGCTGGAGTCGTCCTCAAACGACGGTGAGGATTAGGCCTCCCTAAAGAGGTCGCGGGAGGCCGGTGGGACTTCAACGCAGAGAACCTAGAGGCGAGTTGCCAGATCTGATGCCGAGGTTTGAAGTCCGATGCTAGAGGCGACTACGAGCACTGGCCACTAGGAGGAGACCGTCGGACCATCGTCGACTTTGATCGCGGGGCTAGCCGCGCTCGAAGTCTATGGGGTGGAGTCTCAACCAACTGAGGGGCCTTTTACGCATTCCATCACTGAGGCGTTCGCGGATGCTGCTCCGGAAATGGTAGGCGGCGTTTTGGGTCTTCACGCCCATCCGTGCCTGCGCCAACGTCAGAGACTGGGGGTCCTTCAGATCCGATTGTTATCTTTGTGGAGCCCCCTTCAAAGGGCGGGATTCTCGTGGACATAGCTTCACCATCAGAGAAAGGAGCCGCGCTGGCCGTTGATCCGCCACAAGCTAGGGTGGGGGCAGTCGAGGCGTCTTCGGGGTTTGAGCCCCCGAGCGCTCCTACGGTTGCCGCCTTCCCTACCTGCTCGGCTCCGACGGCTGAAGGAGAGGAGCCTCAGGAAGAGGCTCTGCCAGGCAATTCTGCGTACTCTCCGAGCGCTACTCCCACTCAGGTACAGCAACTTCGATTTGTCCCTTCCTTGTTGTTACATGTTTTAGGGATTCCCCTAATGCCTTTTCTTCTTGCAAGCTTCCGTGGATACCCATTCCCTTGATGAGTTGGTTGCCGCCTTCAATGGGGGCATCCAACGCGTAAGTGCCCATGTCACCTCCCTTAGAGAGGAGAATGCCCGCCTGCGACGGAGGGTGGCCCAGCTGGTGGCTTCACTTGCCACTATGGAGGGAGACCACGCACACTTGTCCAGGGACATGGTGCACCGGCTCTCCCCGTCGGAGACGAAACTCGCACTGGAGACTCGATTCTGGGATGACATCCGTCTGTGCCGCAAGATCGTATCTTTGATCGCTCCTGATGTCCCAGAGGGGGTTCTTCATCTTGGGAACTCTGGGATCGTTGACGCGTCTCACTTAACGGACTTCAACAAAGGATCCAGTTCGTCCCAACCTCTATAGTAGCCTTGACTAGTATAGGTCACTTAGTTGTTCTTTACCATCGTTCCTTGCCTTTGTATTTCACTTGCTTTGAGCGAATGAATAAAGAGTGGTCTCTTCTTCTTTCACACATTTTTTTTTAGTATTGTATGTTGGACCGCAACTTTTATTTGATGTGATCCGTGGGGTCATACCTTTCATTTGGGTGCTAAGCTCGTGGAGCTATTGTCGCTAAGACCCTCTACAGGCGTCTTTTTGCACTGTGCTCATCCTTCGTCAGAGGATGTCATGGCAATTCTTGCGTTTGGTAATCTCGATTCGGTAAAGCGGTTGTCGTCACCATTCCCATGGAGCCACAGCAGGGGTCAGTTGAGTTTTCAGGCCACGGCAATCGGACTCCGGGGTCTAGGCCTTGGTCGTGTACATTCACGGGAGGTGTGTGGCCCCTGCTCAAGGCGTTATAATCACCAAGTTAAGGTCCTAGCCGACGACCATCTTAGACTGAGGGTGCTCTCTTTGCACAAGAAGGTCGCCGTACGCTTGCGATTTCTGGCCCCTAAGGTTTTGTTGGCCACAGATTAGGGACTTCAAAAGCCCTCATGCCTTATATTATAACCACCTGGGTTATAGGCGTGAAGCCTGCTCGGCGGACCACACGGGTCCTTTTGATAAGAAGTCAAGCTCTGCGAGTGGTCATCTCTTGGGCTGTTCAGCGCGGAGTCACAGCGCCAGGGGCCGCTTGGGCTACTTGGCATGGAGCCAAGATGTATGGGGCCGCCCCTGGACCATATGGTGTGGAGACGAAATCCTGAGACGGTCACTTGCGGACTGCCTGGCACTGGGCTAAGGATTTACTTTATAGAGGGACGCCTGTCCTCCCGACTTAGGGGCAATCTAGGTCATTTCAGTTTAAGGATACAATGCATGCAAACAGTTCACACACATGAAGATGTAGAATAACTAAGAAACTAACTTTATTAATGAAATAGCATGGCAAATGTACAAGCATTTGATGCGGTGCACGTGTGCATTTTACCTGGGCTGATGTGGTGCTACTGGTAGTATTTCCTTAAGTTGGTGGCGTTTCAGGTCCGCTGGACCAGTTTGCCGTTCTGGGTGCACAGCTTGTACGCTCCGCTACGGAGGATTGTGGAGACGAGGAACGGCCCCTCCCACCCGGGGGAGAGCTTATTCATGTTCGCAATCTTTCCCGCCGCCTCTACGCCCCGGAGGACCATATCTCCAACTTCTAAAGGGCGTACCTTCACCCGTTTGTTATTGTACCGCACGACGCGCTGCTGATAAGCCGTGACTCGTAGTCGCGTTGCATCCCGAACCTCTGAGAGCAGGTCTAAGCTTTCCCGGAGCCTCTGAGAGTTGGTGGCCGAGTCAAAGTATTTGACCTGCAGGCTTGGCATTCCCACTTCCACGGGGACAACAGCCTTAGCCCCAAAACAGAGGCTGAAAGGTGTCTCTCTTGTCGGCTCCCGCATGGTCGTTCGATATGCCCAGAGCACGGATGATAGCTCCTCGACCCAGGAGCCCCCTGCGTCTTCCAGTTTGGTCTTCAACCCATGCAGCAGCGTACAGTTGGTGACTTCGACCTGTCCGTTCGCTTGAGGGTGGGCCACAGACGTGTGGTTAAGCTTGATGCAAAGATCGCGGCAATACTTTGTGAATCGCTTACCGGTGAATTAGGTTCCGTTGTCGGTCACCACGACCTCGGGAATCCTGAAGCGGAAAACGATACCTTGATGGAGGAACTCTGTCGCATTCTTTTGAGTAATCTTGGCCAGAGGGACAACTTCTACCCATTTGGTGAAGTAGTCAATGCCTACGATCACGAACTCCTTTGCCCAGAGGCCATTGGTAATGGTTCGAGTAAGTCGAGCCCCCATTGCGCGAACGGCCACGGGGACTGGAGACAATGCAACTCCGTGTGCGGTTGATGCGTCATGGGTCCATGGACCTGGCAACTCTCGCATTTTTGAACAAATTCCATTGCGTCCCGCTTTATGGTCGGCCAATAGAACCCTTAGCGCATGATCTTGAACGCGAGCTTCTTGCCCCCGATGTGCGAGCTGCATAGCCCCAGGTGTACCTCACTTAGCGAGTATTTGACTTCCTCTCGAGTAAGGCATTTCAAGAGCGGAGCGGAATATCCGCGCCTATACAGCCTCCCGCTAAGGAGTGTGTACCACCCTGTTGTTTTCTTAACCCGCTTGGCCTCATTGTCATCGTCTGTGAGGGTTCCCCCGGACAAGTATTTTATGTCCGACGTCATCCAATTGTTTCCAGCCTCGACCCATAGTATCCCTCAATCTTCGGCGTCAATGATTGGTGCGGTCAGGACTAACTGTGGTTCCCTGGCATACTGTTCCAGGGCTCAAGTTACCACATCCCGGGCCAGTCGATCAGCGTGCTCATTCTTAGACATGGGGATATGCTCGATCACGAACCGGTCAAACTCACAGATCAGGGTCTTTGCTTTCGCCAAGTACCTCACAAGTTGTGGGTTTGACGTGTCGAAGTCCCCCTTCACCAGGTTGACTACAAGCTCGGAGTCACTGTGCACGACTAACGACCGTGTAGAACACTCCCTGGCCAAGCGCAAGCCCGCAAGGAGTGCCTCGTCTTCCACCACGTTGTTGGTGGCTGGGAAGGCCAGCGTGACGGAGTACGCAATCTCCGTGCCTTCCAGTGTCTTCAGTACGACTCCTGCCCCGCTACCTGCTTGAGTAGATGAGCCATCCACATTCAGGGTCCACACTGGATGATCGCGGTTTCTCACATCCCCCGAGTGGTCAGCGTTTGTTGGTATTGGGGTTGCTGCCTCAATGATGAAATCGGCCAGTGCCTGTCCCTTCACGGCTGGCCAGGGTCGAAACTCCACGTCAAACTCTCCCAGCTTGACGGCCCACTTTACCAGCCGTCCGGACGATTCCAGCTTCTACAAGATTTACTTGAGCGGCTAATCAGTCAATACGACGATCCGGTGCAACTGGAAGTAGGGCCGCAGCTTCCGGGCCAAATAGACGAGAGCGAGCGCCATTTTTTTGGCGTGCGGATAGCGAGCCTCCACGTCTGTCAGCACCCGACTCACGTAGTACACTAGCCGCTGTGCGCCCTCACGTTCCCCAACTAGTACGGAATTGAGGGCCGCTGCTGATGTAGCCAAATAGAGGTAAAGGTCCTCACCCTCGCGCGGCGAGCTCAAAAGCGGTGGGCTGGTGAGGTATGTCTTCAACTCTCTGAAAGCTTCGTTACACTCCTCGCTCCATATTGACCCGACCAATTTAGTGCCCCTTAGTTCCTTGAAAAAGGACAGATACTTTTCTGCCGACATTGCGAGGAATCGCGAGAGTGCTGCTATCCGCCCGGTAAGTTTCTGCACTTCTTTTATCGTCCGCGGGGAGTTCAGGTCAAGGATAGCCTTGATCTTCTCTGGGTTGGCTTTGATACCGCGTTGGGACACGATGAAGCCCAGAAACTTTTCAGAGTTCACCCCGAACGCGCACTTGGTGGGATTGAGCTTCATCCCGTACCTCCGGGGGACCTGAAATGTCTCCTCTAGGTCGTTGACGTGGTCACGGGCGATTTTGATCTTCACAAGCATATCATTGACGTATACCTCCACGTTCTGCCCAATCTGAGCCTCAAATATTTTGTTCACCAGGCGCTGGTAGGTTGCGCCAGCGTTCTTGAGGCCAAAGGACATTATTTTGTAGCAATATGTCCCTTGGTTATTCATGACGAAAGTGCACTCCTCGTCCTCTGGACACATCCGGATCTAGTTGTAGCCAGAGTACACATCCATGAAACTTAGGAGCTCATGCTCGGACATGGAATCCACGAGTTTGTCAATCCTAGGGAGAGAAAAACTGTCTTTAGGGCAAGCCTTGTTTACGTCGATGAAGTCAACGCACATTCGCCACTTGCCGCTGCTTTTCTTTACTGGCACAACGTTGGATAGCTACTCCGGATACTGTACCTCTCTAATAAACCCCGTGTCCAGGAGTCTCCGTCCCTCCTCCCTTATGGCGACTAACTTTTCAACGGAGTGGTTCCTGCGCTTTTACCGAATGAGTTTTTGGCTCAAGTCAAGGCCCAACTTGTGGACGATTACTTCAGCCGGTATCCCAAGCATGTCAGTAGGAACCGACGCAAACACGTCGGAGCTGGCCCTTAGAAAGGTAATCACCTGGTCGCACTCTATAGGCTAGAGAGATCTACCCATGTTGACACACCTTTCTGGGTCGAAAGGATTCAATGGGACAGCTTCGGTGGCTTCTCCTGACTGGGCCTGCCGTAGCTGGGTTTCGTCATTGAGGTTAAGGTCTTCGTCTGGGTAGCATGGTACTCCATGGTTGATCTGGGACAGATAACACGTTCGCCCCATATTCTGATCTTCTAGGACCTCTCCCACACCCCTGGGGTGGGGAACTTCACCTTTAGATGCGGGATTGACGTTACGGCTCCGAAGGTTGTGAGGAAGGGTCTACCCAGTATCGCATTATAGATGGATGGTAGGTCAAAGACGAGGAATGTCAGCTCTCGCGTTAGAGAGTGCGGGTGGATCCCCATAGTGACCTCCAGTCAGACTATTCCATGTATGAGGACTAGTTCGTTGTCCAGGCCGTACAAGGGTCCGTCGGCAGCCTTTATCTGGCTCTGTCTCAATCCAAGTTTAAAGAAGGTGCTGAGATATAGTAACTTTTGTGAACTTTTATTATTAATAAAAACTCGTTTCAGCTCGTAGTCAACCTTACCATTTGAAACGAGGGCAGATACAACAGGGGGGTCAGTATGGGGGGAGGTTATATGAGCCATATCGTCGCTGCTATAGCTAATGACATCACTTCTATCCCCCGTCCTGGCTCGCTTGTTGCTGGAGGTTGGCCTAGGCTCTTTACGCTCGGCGTTGCTATCAGCAGCAGTGGAGATCATGCTGACCACACCAGCGGCTGTGCGACCCCTCGGAGGCTGGCTGGCTTCACCGTTCTAGGTGGTGGGCCCCTGTCCCGAACTCTTCACGAACCATTTGAGGTGTCCTCGGTGGATTAGGTCCTCAATCTCCTGCTACAGAGTCCGATAGTTCTCAGTGGAGTGTCTCAGGTAGCGATGGAATTGACGGTATTTGGAGTGGTCGCTGCCACTAAGACCCTTTGGCGTTTTTGGCCATTTGAATAACTTCTCATCGTGGATCTACATCAGGATGTTGGCCCAGCTGTCGTTCAAGGGAGTTAGGGATGACCGCCCGTAGTCCTTCCTGGGGCCCGGCGGAGGCCGCTGCTATTTATGACGCTCAGGGAAGTGGTGGCTATCGTCGTCCCTCTTTCGCCCACCGGTGATCCTAGTGGATTCCTGGGGCAGTCCGCTCGCTCAGGGCACTTCACTTCATTGGCCTCTTCGGCCATGAAGTACACCCTCGCGATAGCCTCAGCCTCCCGGAAGGTCTGAGGGCGCTGGTGCGACAGGTGCTTAAAGAAGTCCCCCGCCGCCAGTGTGGCGACGAAGGCGTTGAGCTTCAACTTGTTAGAAAGCTGAGGGATCCGCCGCACCTCGATGATGAAACGGTCAAGGAACCGCTTCAGGATTTCATCAGACTTCTGGCGGAGGCGGACCAGATGCCATGGTTGCCTCTCCTCTCTGCGGCTGGAGGCAAACTGGCTTAAAAAACTATCAACTAGCTCATTGAAAGAGCGTATGGAGTTCGGAGGGAGGCCGTGGAACCAGAGCAACGCGTCCCCCCCGAGGGTGATGGGAAAGCACTGGCACATCAGGGCCTCGCTCGCTCCCTACAGGGACAAGTGGGTACGAAAGCAGTTGAGATGGTCCACGGGATCATTGCTTCCGTCGTACCCCTCCAGGACTGGCATCTTGAACTTGTTCGGAATCGGCTCGGTCTGCAGATCCATGGAGAAGGGCGACCTCTGAAGGTCAGCGGAGGATGGCGTGGGCCTATCCTTGTGAAGGATGTCCTACAACACTTTTACTTTCTCCTCCATCGGTGGGTCGGAGGTGCCTCTCCACGCATTGATGACATCGCGGAGCTCCATGTTGTCCTGGAGGCGTGGTTGAGCCTATTGGGGATGCCGACTCTCCGCTTGAGTTGGCCGCTCGCTATTGGAGCCCGCCGCGGTCTGCCTCCCGTGGCCGTGAAAGTTTCAAGGGTTACGCCGTACACGGCTATCCCCCTGATCGCTGCGGTTGGGATGGCTTTTAGCCTCGTGAGGGTCGATTTCGCTGGGGGCCGCCTGGGCCGCGGCGTTGTCGAGCTGGTTGGATCGTCTTCGGAGGGCCGCTGCATGACACCTCGGTCTCTTGGAGAAGGAGGCCTGGGATGCTGGAGGGGTATCCCCTGGCCAAGGAGTTCCTGTGTGACCAAACAGGGCGTAGAGGACTAACTTTATATCGCCTACGTCCGCGGCCAAACGGCAGACGTCGGGCTCTGGACGGGCATCCCCTTGGCTCTCGACACGAGGATCTTCGTTTTGGGCCACTACGTCCATTACTGGAGCACTGGCCTATGCTCTGGTGTTCACCATTCTCCTTTTGCTTTAGAAGGAAAGTAGGAAAGTGATGCTAGACGTTTTGTCAGTTATCCACAAACGGCGCAAATGTTGCGTCTCGAGGTCCGCAGTTGTCGTACGGATTAGTGAGCCTTCAGATTCCTAAGCACGTAGTAGCGTTTGGACGAGGGTCCGGTCTCCGTATCTCTTAACTTGGTACCTACACAACACAATCAACAAACAAGTGATCAGAGGTCCGGTAAAATTTCTCCCACCACGGCCACTCCGACGCTAAAGTCAGCAAGCTCCCGCAATAAACGGAGAGGCCACACTCGCTCTGGGCGGTGTGGGGATATATGCTGATGATGCGTAGATAATGCTTATGCTTTAGAGTGAAAAATGCAATGAGAAGGTATGGAAGGCCTGACTTTCTTAGTGCACCGCAATGAGTGGCTCACTCCTGTTACCTGAACAGGCGTAGGGATTCGGATGTTTAGAGATGAGGCCTTGCGCAGGACTCGGGGGTCCAAAGTCCTTCAAAATCCGTTTGCGTCTCCCTTTGCTCTCAGGAATTACCTATGAGAGTTGGGAGGAAGCTTGAGAGTTTAAGAGTCCAAAACGGTAGAGAATTCGAGAGTCTCCCTTTTGCTCTGAGGGAGAATGGAGCTCTTATAGGCTTATTTTCAGTAGACGTTGGGCGCGAGAATGCCCGTTGCTAGGGTTCCGTGGCCGCTGGTCGCTATCGTGGTGCGCTGATTATCTTGGCTGTCATTTTGCGGTGGCTGACAGGCTCCTAGGTGCTGCTGTCCACGCCTGATTTTCCTTCAAAAGGGGATTGGCCGGCTGTCTGCGGGCAGCTGCCTAAGCCGCTACTGCAGGCTTGACCGCGCTGTCAGTGGCTGGCTCTTCCCCATTCTGGCAGCTCATTAAAGCGCCGCAGGGCTTTTGTCATTTTCCGCCAACTGGGCGTCACAAAGGCTCCCAACGTAGTGGGCTGGACCTCCATCGATCGTGGGCCTTGGCACGGGACCAACAAATTTTATTGGTTAAAGATAAAGTAACTAATCTCTAATTAATTAAAATTGTATTGAACACTAAATATTTAATATATAATAAATATAATTAATATATTATATGATCACCGAAATCAATTTTGGTGTTGTGGTCTGCCGCGAAGATAGCAGCAGCGAGATCTGGGTTCAATTATTTGCCCCATATGGATTTTTCGCAAATATGCTCTAACAGCGGGGTGATGGGCCTCCGACAACACAGCCCACTTCCAATCATACGGCCCAATAGAGCAGAGTAACCACAAGAGTTGCATCGAGGGTCCAAGGGTTTGAAAAAGCATTTTCTTCTTTTTTTACTATCCATCTTCTTCAACCTCCAACCGGGCTAATTTTGACGAATTCTATCTGAATTCAAAATCCAATGAAAGCAAGCTATTTTAACACTAAAATTAATGCAAAAATTATGAAATTGTTGAAAAGTCAATTTCCTAATGATTTTTAACACTAATGTTTAACAAAAGTTTATAAAAATTAAATTTTAGGAATTTTAAAAGATTTGGGTAAGTGAAAAAAATGGTAAAGATTGTCATTACAAAGGCAGACCTTTAGATACTTAAATGTTAGGTAAAATTCAATTTACGATATGAAATATTATAGCTCAAACGTGAAAATAAATTAGAAACTAAAATATTAACATTTCATAATTGATAATTTAAAACTGTTGTTATAATTTAACCGAAATTTAACTTAAAGATTTTTTACCTGTTTAGATCCTATGCCTTTAATGCTTTGTTTAATAATGTATAATCAAAGTATTTATCTTAGAAATCCGACAATTGGGTCCTCAAAATTTATGGGAAGTGTTTGGCCATATGGTTAAAATTTTAAATTTAAAATAAAAAGAGTCAGGTTTTACGAGAATATCTAGCAGTGATAGCTGAACATTTTACTGGTGGGCTAAAATAAGTAAGTGGCCTAAATCATACGTTAACGTGATTTACTTAAGATTATTCTACGTGGGTTTTTATTTTATATATATATAATAACAAAAAGAAAAAAAAAGTTTTAAAAAAAAATCATTTAATGTTCTTTTTTATTGCTTTTGTCAAAAGCTCTTTTTTAAAAAGCAATCTGCCAAACTCAATAAAAAGGAGCAAAATTTATATAATCGACGGAATGATCTGGGAAATTTAAAATGATATTTCAACGTACCATTACACTTTGAAGCTTACAGCGGCATCTAAACCAGGCATCCAATTGTCGGAGGTTGGAACCCGAAGTCCACGGCTAGGCAAAACGTCGCCTTAGCTAACCGCACTCACCATTGAGCTTCTAAAATCTTGATCGCTTGTGACTGACCTAAAACAACCACGACCACAATCACTGAAACTTGGAAATCCTTGAGGGCATGACGAAGAAGAAAAAGGGAAGCTCGAAGTCGAAGAAGACGAAGGAGAGTGGGAAGAATCAAATTGAAAATGATCAGCAGCTGATCATCTCTCCGCTACCCAAACAGCTGATTTTCACGGAAATACTCACCAGATTGTCCGTGAAACCCCTGGTTCGATGCAAGTTAGTTTCGAAGGAATGGGAATCCGTAATATCGAGTACTCAATTCGCAAAATTGCACCTGCGTCACGCCACCTCTAGTCCTTTCGTTCAGGCTCACTTCTCCTGCATCATATCTCTTGACGCCTTCCATTTGCTCAACTATATAGCCTACGACAACGGTCGTACTTATAATTTCAGCTTGAAGAGTTTACCAGGGTTGGATGACTTTAGATTCGGTGACCTTCGTTCCTTTTTAATAGGCTCATCTAACGGATTGGTCTGCTTCGGTGTCCATCATGCTAACTTTTTTTTCGGTTTGAATAGCGCCGATTATGCTGATTATGGTTTCTATATTCATAATCCCACCACTCATCTTAACCTCTATGTTTCCAATCCTCTAGAAGGATTCAGAGGCCCGTTGACAGTCGGCTTTGGATACGTACCGTCTTTGGACGATTATCGTCTTGTTATTCTATGTAATTCGAAGCAAAATTCGAAGACCTTTGGGTATGTGTATTCCTTAAATTCAAGCAAGTGGAGGAGACTTGAAGCCATTCTTGAGATTGAGCTTGCGAGGTCCTTTGAAAGGGGGGAGTTGATTGACGGCAAGCTGCATTGGGTTGTGACCCGGAACCCAACCGGAAGGTGCATACTCAGATTTGATTTGGTTGACGAGAAGTTTACAGAAGTTCCAGAGCCCACTTCCGGTTCGCAATTCGAATTATGTGCCATCGGTGGGCGCTTGTGCGCATGGGATCAAATTGGGGGAGGTGTAGAGGTCTGGACACGAGAGCAATATGGAGCATCGGAATGTTGGACCATATTGCTCAAGCTTGATGTTAGGGCTGCTTTGGATGTAAGGTTTGTAACTTATTTCCAATTCATTGATGCTCAGAGGGTCTTGATACAAACAGATTCTTCAGAAGTCTCGCTCGTCGATCTGAACGAATATCCCCCGAAATACATCTCACTATTGGTACCACCAGCTGATATTGAGGTCTTGAGCTATGTTGAGAGTCTTGTTTCGCCTCTTCCCATGGCAGAGCCGCAAAATGTGATCGCTGTATTAAGTGATCTCCTCAGGCAAGCTACGATCACCATCAATGAACCTGAAAATCCCTTGGTGGACAAAGGGAAGAAGAAAAAGAAAAGCTCAAAGAGGAACAAGAGAGTGAGGAATCAAAAGGTTGAAAATGAGCAGCAGCTCAAGTTGCAGTCTGAGCTACCCAAACAGCTGATTTTCACGGAAATACTCACCAGATTGTCCGTGAAACCCCTGGTTCGATGCAAGTTAGTTT
>JAOVVI020007187.1:0-15041 GCA_028571085.2 Nepenthes alata | reverse complement strand
CCACCTGTCCCGCTAGCCATGTCAGGTATGTCGGCTTGTGCAGGGAGGCAGACTGCCGGCGCCACTGATTGGACCTTGTAGTGTCAGGCATGTAGACTCTAGGTGTTAGTCTTGATGTGACTAGGCGTGCTCTGCGCATCATTATACGCTGCGAAGGTGGCATCTTGCAGTAGCTGCATGCTTCTTAGGAATAACAAAGTTGCTTAGTTGGCGCTCGCGGCCATGTGCGAGATGGTCCTCATCCTTATGTAGCGTGCCTTGTCTCTTTGTAAGTTCACGGACTTATTTGAAGGAAGTAGCTCTCGGACGTCTTGCTTTTTTAGTGATTTGAAGGATCTTTGGTTCCTTGAGAGGGATTCTCGTGTCTTTTCTGACTTCTCGGACTGATCTGATACCTGATGGAACGCCTGAGGTTCTCGGGCTTCTAAGTCACTGCAAGCCAACTGTACTGACATACTTAGTCATTTTAGCTTCTTCATACGGGGATGCCATGGCCGTCTTTGTCTGTTAGAAGGTCCTCTGGTCCTTTCCCTAGTGCTCGTATTTGTGGGGCTAGGGTTCTTGGACGTCTCTTGGGTTTCCTTGATGACGTTAGCCTTTCGTGGCGTCCTCGAGTTTCTGTTGGTTAACAGGCGCCTCTTGGACTTTTGTCGGCATTTGGGCCTCTGGGATATCAGCCCACGTTCTCGGGCTTGTGAGGCCAATTGGACTTTTGGGCCTCTTGGGCCGTCCTATCTTCATGGTCTGGGGACGTGTTTTTGGGACTCTTCTTTGGGTTGTATTTTATTGGCTATTATATTAGGACCCAACAGTTATTATGTGTCATGTTATATGGTTATTTTGCTTGGACATATTTGGTGATAAATCAATAATCATTTTTGCTTATTTTATCGAAGTTATTGAGTTGTTACACATAATTAAAAATTTTTAAATGATTAAAATTAGATAATTTTTATATAATATAATAGATTATGTCAAACACGAGATAAAAATATTATTTAAAGAATTAGTTCTACAATTTAACTACTGTATAAATGTTATTAAATTTATAACTTTTATGGCAGTTTGGCTATTTAAATGTATTCATTTTAAAAATATAAAAATATTTCCTTATGTAATGAATTACATATAATTTGAAATGAATTAGCAAAAAAATATACACGAGAATGAAGGCTTACTATAGAAATACATAGCCTCGACTATAATAATGATCATTACTTATGTATTTTAGATGTTACAATTAAACAATATTTTATTATATAATTATTTTTTAGATTTAATATACGATAAAAATAAAAAACAAATATGTCAAATACTTTCTAAGCCAAAAATAATAATATTAGTAAATAAAAAAAGAAATTAATTATATCAAATAAAAAATAAAAATAGAAAATATTTAAAAGAGACAAATACTTTCTAAACATCTATAATACATAATTTTCACATATAAGTAATGGGGACGGCATAATTGGGTTTGCCCGACATGAAGGCTCATAGATGAAAAGAGGATCCAAAGGGTATCCGGCCCATGGCAGGTATCCGGCCCATGATAGGTCTCCGCAAGCCCAGGGTCCAATCATCGTCTCCGTTGGCCCAGACGACCCGATTGGCTAATCTGACATCGCCAGCCCATTCGCGAACGGCCTGTGATCCTCTTCCCGTGCGTCGAAATTACTTGCCATAACCAACCGATACAACCTGGCAGGAATCTCGAGAATATTCACGCACACAATCGTTACCAAAATGGCACTAACAATCGGGGTAGATCTCTTCCCAAAGGCAACTACTATGGCATACACTTTGTGATCGCCGCAAAGAATGAAGGAATCTCCTCGGCCGGCCGCGGTTGCCATATTCAACACCCTCAAATCTATATTGACAAATGTTAGTGAGGCTTGGCATCCAAACAGGGTTAAGTTGACTCAAACATTATAAATACCCCCTCGTCCCATGGGCAAATGAGAGGCACTCTCAAGAGCTCACAAAACGACAACTCTCTGCCGAAAGAGCCTCCCAATAAGTCTTTCATAATTCTTACTCCCTCAATCTCAAAACTGCTCCTTGCCGAGCACAACACCACATCAAAGTTGCTCCACCCTGAGCGCACTCCCGAGCTAGACTCAAAACCCGTACTCTTGCATTATCACGCATAACTCTCACCATTGCATCTTTCCATCTCTTTAACAAAAATTACTGACTTGAGCGTCAGAGGATAAATTGAGAAATGAGTTCCGTCAATCATCTGATCTCTTATTTTTGAGTTATGGTGTGTAGGATCTAGGTTATTGAGAACGGAGACCAAACCTACTTTTATTTAACCCGCCGTGGAAGATCAAATAACACCCTAATCTGTTGGTAATCCGGATCCATGACATACCATTGGCATCGTCTGTAGGAAGATGAACGAAAAACATATGGTCAATACCAGGGCCCAAGTCAACGCTCCAACCAAAAACAGCGCCCCCATGGTGACGACCCCTCCACGGGTAGCCATGTGGGGGAGCGATCAGCGCCCATCATGAAGGCGCTCACCGACCAACTGGATGATATATCCCAGATGCTCCAGCCCTTTGTTCACGCCAGGGCCAGCATCGGTTGGGGGTTCCTTCCTCTACCACCCACACTCAGCATCAGCATAAAAAAGAAAGAGGAAGATGTGCCCACCTAGAAAGACATGATGCCCAAGCCACCTTAGAGCATGAGCGGCCTCGAGCAACGGGACCCAATCATGTTTGGAGGGCCACCTTGGTCGTAGGATGTTGGATAAAAGTTTGAAATGGCAGAATCCTCGCTACTCCTACAACGAGCAAAGGCCCCCTGCCCGAGAGGGAGCCTTGTGCAATATTCAGCCGAACAATGGCAGCAGCCGACCGGCTACACACCACGTGCCAAATTACTTCCTCTTGATAGAGATCCAGACGTGAAGAGGGCTATAATCTCCCCTCGAATGGAGGAGTTAGTGGAAAAGATATGGTACCATGTGTTCAAGGAAGACACTAGCGGATCTGAGGCAATCTCCATTCACGATAGAGATCCAGACGCAGCCGCCCTCTCACAAGTTTAAGATGCTAGCCCTGGAATCCTATGATGAAAGTACTGATCCGATGGATCACCTAAACTATTTTCACACCCTGCTAAACTTCCAGGGCCTCGGTGAGGCAATTATATACCTGTGCTTTCCAGTGATCCTTAAGGGGGACTCCCAAATTTGGTTTTATTGCCAACAGTTGAATTCGATCCGGATATTTTAGGAACTCACAGATATCTTTTTGTCTCAATTCACCTCTAACTAGAGGGAGAAAAAGCAGCATTGGCACCTCGCTTGTATCAAATAGGGGCCAAGCAAGAGTCTTAACAACTTCTTGGCCCGATTCACCGCAGAGGCCCGTCGGATGGCCCAACTCACCGACGAAGAAAAATTGAGTACTTTTATATCGACTTTGGAGTCAGGTGAGTTTTTCAAGCATTTGGTCCACAAGGACTCTCAAACCTTCCAAGAGGTCAAAGCCATCACCCATACTTACATGGCGGTCCAAAAGGTCAACGAGGTGAAGCATCCAGAGCATAGGACCACCTCTACCTGGGACTGTAGAATAGGAGAAAGCAAAATGGAGATTGCTTCAACTCTCAAGATTCGAGAAAGAAGTCCAGGGTGGAACCAAGAGCCTGAATAGAGTTCGGGCCCATAAATCTGACCCCTTTGAATGACTCCTAGGTCAACATCTTCATGTAGAACCAGGAAGAAAAATTTCTGAAGTGGCCGAAGTTGGTTAAGAACCTGAATGGAGGTGGTCAGATGAATTACTGCTATTACCATCGATCTTCGGGTCATAGTACTGAGGCTTGTCGAACTCTTCAGAAAGAGATTGAGGAGCCCATTCAAAGACAGCACCTCACCAAGTTCTTGCAAAACCTGGAGTAGGCACCCGAGTGAGCAAGCGAAGAAAGGACGGAGTAGTAGCAGCCAAGGAACCGAGTTGGAGTCGGGGTAGCCAACATTGTGGCAACAAGACCATCTAAGGACCACCCCTCGGACCACCTCGAGATAGCCTCTAAGAAACCGAGGGTAGAAATTAGGGACGATATCATTAGTTTTAGTAAAAAAGATATATCACATGTAATGACTCCCCACTTTGACTCTCTTGTTGTATCCGCATTCGTTTCAGATGGTATAGTCGATTATTAAATAAAACGGGTCTTTATCGATAATGAAAATTCACATGATTTATTTTACCTGGATACCTATTTTAAGTAGGGGAAAAAAGTGTCAACTGAAATAGACCGAATGACCTCTCTACGGATTGGACAATGAGCCGGTGCCCGTCTAAAAAAATATCAAACTAGAAGTCACCTTGGGAACGTACCCCACGATGATATCTCCCGTGCTGACTTCCTAGTGATTGACTTCCTTCAATTTATAACGCAATCTTCGATTGGCCCTACTTAACCACATTCGGGGTCATAACATTGATCATGCACTGAAAGATGAAGTTCCCTACGACATGTGGCATTCGAGAAGTTCTAGGCGGCTAAGTAAAAGGCCAGACATGCTACCTGTCCTAGGTCACTCAAGCCATTTTGGGCCGACAAATAGATGACTTTAATCGCAAAGATGAAGCGACTTTATAACGGGCACAAGCTGACGAAATGACAAACCGCATTCCTCTAAATCCTAATGATCCGGAGAGATGTGTACAGATAGGAGGCACACTTGCCAGACCCTTACATGACCAACTAATCACTTTCCTCCAGTAGAACTCCAATATCTTTGCATGAACTCCTGCAGACATGCTAGGAATTTTAATCGGGGTAACGGTCCATAGGTTGAGCCTCGATCCAGGTCACAAGCCCGTCAGGTAGAAGTAGATAAACACTCCATCAAAAAGCTAAGTGCCATCTGGGAGGAGGTAAAGAAACTGCTTGACGTTGACTTCATCAGGAAAGTTTAATATCTATACTAACTCTCCAACATAATCCTTATCAAGAAGAATAACTGAAAGTGGCGGATATGTGTTGACTTCATCGATATGAACAAGGTATGCTCGAAGGACAGCTTCCTACCTTAAAAAAAACTCATTGCCATCTAGGAGGTAGAGAAACTGCTTGATGTCGGCTTCATTAGGAAAGTCTAATATCCAGACTCGCTCTCCAACGTGATCCTTATCAAGAAAAATAATAAAAAGTGACGGATGTGTGTTGACTTCATCGATGTGAACAAGGCGTGCTAGAAGGATAGCTTCCCGCTACTTAAGATCGACCTGCTTGTACACACCACCTCTGGGCATGAGTTGCTTAGTTTCTTGGATGCGTACTTAGGTTACAATAAGACTCAAATAAGTTATGAGAACGAGGAACATACTTCCTTCATGATGGACCACAGGACATACTGCTGCAAGGTTATAACCTTTGGGATGAAGAGTGCAGTCACCATGTACCAGCGGCTCATGAATAAGATGTTTTAGGCCCAAATTGGCCAAAATATGGATGTGTACATAGACAAATCCTCGTCAAAAGAAAAACCACTGATGGCCATATTTGTAAACTCAGTGAGTTCTTCGGAGTGCTTCAGGCACATTGGATGATCTTAAACTTAGCCAAATGCATTTTTAGAGTATCCTCCTAAAAATTTTTGGGTTTCATCGTCTCTCGGTGAGGAATTGAGATAAATCTCAAAAAGATAAAGGTGATCATGAACATGAGCCTGCTGTGGACCATGAGGACGTTCAGAGGCTAACCGAAAAACTTGCAGTACTCTTCCGCTTCCTGGCAAAATTTGGAAAAAAATACCTCCCATTCTATAAGGCCATAAGAGGGACAAAGGTGAATGATTTCTAATGGACAGTTGACTGCTAGGTCATCTTTAGGAACTAAAGGAGTACCTTGCCAACTCCCTCTTCTGACGTCGTTGAAAGAAGGTAAGGAGTTGTGCCTGTACTTAGCAGTTTCAAAGGTGGCGCTAAACTGAGTTTTGATTCGATAGCAATTTGACATACAGCAGTCGATCTACTACGTCAGCAAGACTTTGATAGGAGTCAAGACTTGTTACATGTACACCGAAAAGATTGTACTGACACTCTTATATTCAGCCAGGAAACTGCGGCCATACTTCCAGGCGCACAAAATAGTTATCCTAACCGATCAATTCTTGAAGGGAATCCTATAAAAACCCAATATGTTCGGGCAGAATTCAAATGGGCCATCAAATTAGGTGAGTTTGGCGTAAAATTCAAGTCATGGTCGGCCGTAAAATGGCAAGCTCTGATAAACTTTATCATCGAGATCACGACCCCAGTCTCAAACACCGATGGTCTCGATGAAGCTGACCGCTAGTCGGAGGAGGTGCCAAAGTGGGCACTACACATTGACGGGTCCTCGACGCATGCGGGCAGTGGTGCTGGAATAATCTTGAGGACCCCTGATGGATTGGAGATATGGTGCTTGTTGAAACTCAAAATCCCAACCACTAACAATGTTGCTGAATACGAGCCCTTACTCATCAAGTTGCGACTGGCAAATGAGTGCTCGGTGAGGCATTTACTGTCTATAGCAACTTAGAGCTGATTGTCAACTAAGTCTGCGGAAGTCTTGAAGTGTCAAACCCTTTTCTCTCAAAATATCTCGCTAGAGTAAAGAGCATGTCCCAAAAGTTTGGCAAGATTGACATGGTGCACATCCCGAGGGCGGAAAATTGGAAGGCCTACCAACTAGCGAAGGCTGCTACAACTGAAAGCCCAAAACAACACTCAAGAGACACGCGAGAGATCTTGATCTCTCCAATTATAGAAGAATCTGAGTAAAAAGTGCTACAAATTTCCGCTAATGAAAGTTGAACATCGTCTTATTGGAGATATATCACGGATGACACCGTACCGAAGAACCCAGACAACATCAAATATATGAAGAAGACGGTCAGCTGGTATACTATTGTGGATGGGAGGTTAAATCGCCAAGGGTACTACACCCCATACTTGTGGTGCCTCACACTGGAGGAAGCTAACTCCGCGTTAAGTGAGGTGCATCTCGGCATCTATGGGTCACACGTCAAAGGTAAAAACCTTACCTTCGAGATAATGTGCCTAGGCTACTATTAGCCAACAATGAAAAAAGACACCATGGATATCGTAAAGAAGTGCGAGAACTGTCAGATCTATGATAACCTATCCCATCAACCGCCTAGGGAGTTGAGGACCCTTCAGGCCCCTTGGTCGTTCTCACAATGAGAGCTAGACATATTTGGCCCCTTCCCCGTCGCGTCCAGACAAAGAAAGTTCATCATAGTGGGTATCGACTATTTCACGAAGTGGGTCGAAGCCTCCCCATCAGCTCAGATCATCGAGAAAAATGTCACGAAGTTTGTCTGACAAAATAGATTTGTAAATTTGGTATTTTTGAGGTCATCGTGATTGACAACGAAACCCAATTCATCAGCAAACGGTTCACCAAATATTGCACAAATTTGGGCATCCGGTTGGTCCACACCTCAATTGCCTATATATAAGCAAACAGATAGATGGAGGTTACCAATTGAACCCTATTATACAGGCTGAGAACTAAATTAGAAGACGTTGGGAGCTCCTGGGCATACAAGCTACCTTCCGAGTTATGGTCATATTGGATGACACCGAAGAAACCGACGCGTGAGACATCTAGCACTACAATAAAAGGGTGAAGGCTCAGCAATTCGAGGTAGGGGACTTGGTTCTATGAACTATAAAAGCCACGAGTAAGAACGCTGACAGGAACAAGCTTTCCCCGAATTGGGAAGGCCTATTCCTTATCTAGGCCATCCTACAAAATGGTGTATACAAGTTTCGTGCTCAAAATGGCAAAATGGTCCTAAGGACGTGCAACTCCGTTCACCTCAAGAAGTATTACGAGTAAGTTCATGCCGAGCCCAGATAGGTCCAACATACATTACCGAGTGTGGTTGTAAAAAGTTATCATATTAATGAAATGTTTTGTTTACTTGTTCACTGATTGTTAGTTGTTATTAATTATTTGCCTGTTCATATGAATGCTTGTGTGACATTGTCTAAGTTCAAGTGATCCAGATTGCCTCTAAGTCAGGCAAATTCTCATTCACCTGTTACCAAACCTCAGACCGAAATCGACAAGCCTACATGCAGTCGAATTTAAACCTTGTCTTACACTGAACGGCTTAAACATAGTCAAATTTGAACCACGATCCAGTACCAAGTGGCTCATACACAGTTGAATTTGAACCATGATCTCGCATCGAGTAGCCAACATGCAATCGAATTCTCATTGTATAAGTTCAAGTAACCCAGATTGTCCCTAAGTCAGGCGAATTCTCACTCACTTGTTACCAAACCTTGGACCCAAATTGAGTGGCTTACATGTAGTCGAATTTAAATCTCGATCACGCACAGAGCAATCCACATGCGGTTGAATCTGAATATCGATCCAACATCGAGTGGGACATATGCAGTTGAATTTGAACATTGATTTCGTACCGAGCAGTCGACATGAGATCAAATTTGAACCTCGGTCCAACACCTAGCAGCCCATACGCAGTCAATTCTGAACCTCGGTCCCGCTTCGAGCCACCCATGTGCTGTCAAATTTGAACCTCGGTGCAACACCAAGAGGCCCATGTGCAGTCAAATGCCAAAACCTTAGGGGCCTTTTTAGCATGCGTGCGGTGACTCCCCCAATAGAGATGAGCCCCGTCAATCGACAATAGTCGGCGAGTTAGGATCCGACGTGTAAGAATGAGGTCCCCTAGAGAGACGAACTCCAGTGATTATAAGTGGACGATAACCCTAACTTTACCAAGGCCCGACAATGACAAATATGGGATTTAGTTGGCAAATAATGATACATTAAAAAGTGGACTGCACAAAAATTTAAAAACTATGATAATGATTGGGAAACTTTTTACTGATTCATTGCAAAGCCAAACTATACAAGTGTACTAGCACTATAAAAAAAGAAGAGGATTTACAAGCTGAAGAAGGCTACCTTGAGGCTGGGGGGCTCCCCGGGGGACGTGACAAGGGCTCCCCCATGTTAGAAAAAATGAAGAAATTAGGAAGGCGTTGGGCACCCCTATACCTTTGGATAAAGAAGCCGACAGGAAAGTCAGGGTCAATCAGGGAAGCAATTCGCTAGCACAAGTGAATGTCATCCAACAGTTAGGCGTTCAAAGTTTGGCCCACCTCCTCTGGGCTGAATCGAATCATCAGATTCACTCTCAACCTAACATTCTCACTTGGAGGTTGGCGAGAAGCAGCTCGGCCGCTTGTAATGCGTCCTTGGATCTTTGCAGCTCCTCCCCGACCTCAAACAGCTGAAACTCAAGACTAGAGACTCGATCCTAGTACTACTAAACCACGGAGTTGGCGGCATCTACCCGGCCCTGCATCTCCTCGAGCACACTGGGGTCGACACACATCTAGTTTAGGCGATGGATCTCCCCGTCAAGCCGACAAATCCTGGATGACTATTGGTGCAAGCACATCAGCAAAATCTATACCATCGTATCTTCTCGCAAATAGAAAAAGAGAAGAAGATTAAGCCAGGTTGTCTCCAATAAAGTGAAAAATTCTATGGAGCTTTTCGAAATGTTTTGTAGTTCATTGGCGGACGCCTGCTTCAACCAAAGCCCCCTTGGACTTGGATTCGACGAGGGAGACACCAGACTCCTTGTGGTATCAAACACTGGAGTCTCCAGACGATACCCCTCCATGGTCGCCACCACCTCAACATCGTCCCTCGTCAGGGCCTCAATTGGGTGGGCCTCACTCGGACCCTCTCTGGCTAAATTCATAGGAAGGGTCGGGCACCGTCTGCTCACGAAAAGTAGTCAGAACTATGGATACCTCCTGTTGAACCTGGACCAGTGCATAAATAGGCTCAGTCGGTCTCCCAACCTCCGGCTCACCCGATGCCCTTACAGGAAGAGCAGGGGCTCACTGGCTGCAACACCCCTGGCACCCTCCTCCATGGTGCCAATAGCTGAAGAAAGTGTGACAGGGGCTGGTCCGCTAGACGATTCGCCTAGGCCCCGCATATGCTTCGCCATTGGCAGGCCCCGGGTGGCGGAAGAAGAGGAAGAGACCGATGACTAAGCCATCCACTGCTGATATGCGCTCTCAAAAGGATCCTTGATGTACAAAGTTCTAGATTTCCTTTTGGGTTGGGCATGCAGTGCAACTGTCACATCCGCCCTCTCCGGGTGTTGCTCCCACTTTGCCTAAACTAGTGATCTCGTTCATTGAATGATTCAGCATCCGCTTGAATGAGCTCCGTCAACGCCCTCGCCAGGGCCTCCACAGAATTTGAAACCTTGCCATAAAAGGATGCCAGTACGTTGCCCCAATTGTTGGAAGGGGGCCAAGTAGAGGGAGCCTCTAAATAAAATAATCGGACCTTCCAATTCTTCACCGAGTTAGAAATTTCCCTGCTTATTTTAAAATTTGGGCAAAGAGACAATGAAATCCAATCTATGCCATGGAAAAATCAGAAAATAACCTTCAAGGCCACCATATCCAACAACCATTCCTTGTGACAAAGAAAGATTCACAGAGAGCATATATACCGCACGGCGTTGGGGTGGAATTGTGCAATTGAAACGTCTAAAGTCACCAAAATCTGGTATAGCTCTGGCGCAAAGAGGACAATGAGGCCACTACTCAGTTGGACCTCGTAAATAGAGATGAAGCTATGCGGGGAAGAGCAAGCTCTATCATTCATGCTAGGCACCACAAATGTGATTGATCTCAAAATATCGTATTACGTGTATAGAGTGGCAACGTCAGCTGCAATGAGCACCAATCGGATAACTTTAACACCGGGAGGAGTCATGTAAATAAGAAAGCAAAAACCAAAGAAAAAGTCGGCTCAAGAGAAGGAAGAAGAATGAGAAAGAGTGGCGAAGGAGCACTATTTATATTGGCGACCTTTCAAAGTTTGAAAGGCCACCAATGCAGAGTCCCTAGGAGTCATACGTTATAATGGCAAGAGGCACGCATGTGCTCTACAAAGCACCATTCCTGCCACCGTCATCGTTAATGATGGCCTATGCGGGCTGCAGACACATGCCAGGTTGGGATAGGCCAAATGTCATGGCAGCGCAGGCTCCCAGGCCTCTACGCCCCACTTCTCGAAGTAGCAGACTGGCGACACGTGGCTATGATGGGATCAAGATTTTACTGATAGGACCTCCATGTAGTTTGGCTTCAGACCCAACTAACGAGCCCACAACCTAGTCCGGCATCAAGCCGGACTAACAGGCCCACAATTCAGTCCGGCTTCAAAACGGATTAATGAGTGCACAGAAACCAGTCCGACTTTAGAACTAACTAGCGGGCATGTGATCTAGTCCAGCCTCAAGCCAGCCTGATAGGCACGTAATCCAATCTGACATCAAAAAAAAGAGAAAGAGAGAAGAACAACATCTAAATAGTCGAAGAGGCAAGCAATATGGGCAAAATGCCTAGTAGTTCAATTTATTAATCAGCTTTTACAAGGTACAAAGTGTCCATAGGCGGATGTACAACAAAGAGGAAGATAAGAGTGCATGGAACAACGGTCCAACTGTCAAAAAGCTCTGCTAGATAGCAACGAACTCCTAAACAAGCAAGCAAGTAAATTGGCTCAACCTCGGGACTTGGTGCCCACCCTACCAGTAGCAGGGCATGGCTCGTGGAGACAACAATTCTCGAGTAGTTAGAGTAGCGGCCTATTCATAGGGTAAGCCATCGCCCAATGGGGAGACATGGTGATCAGAAAGCCTCGCCCCACTAAGGAACAATGGTAAGCTTAGCTCCAGGATGGACGCGAAAAGGGTTGACCAAAGCAGTTCCCCACACAAAAAAGTGTGCCAAAGCAAACATCTCATGCATCACGGGATGACGCCTTCAAATATCGGAGACAAGCTCCCTTCGATCCTGGCGACATGTAACTCAAGCTTCGTACAGATTTTGAGTTCCCACGCCACTTGACTAATGAAAGTGGGGTGTGATGCAAGCCACAGTGAGCACCTCAATTTAGAGCACGCGAAAGGATCGACAGGCCATTAAATGTCAAAGATTTTTCATGCCAACAAATCTGAAAAAAATCATCAAGTTCAAAGACTCACGTCAGAACCAATAAGGCAACGAATCAAGAGATAGCTTAGGGAAGGAATAAAAGAGGAAAGCAACAAGCGACATTCCGTCAATGAACATACCAGGGGTTGAAAATTCAAACTCCCGATATGGGGGACTAATGATGGGGATGACAGAAATGGGCTAGCTCGGCATGAAGGCTCACAGACGGATAGAAGATCTAGAGGGTATCCGGCCCATGGCGCGTCTCTGCAGACCCAGGGTTCAGTCAACGTCTCCATTGGCCGAGGCGGCCTGGTTGGCTAAACTGGCCTCATCAGCCTAATCACGAACAACGAGTGATCTTCTTCCCACGGGCCAGAATTATTTGCTATAACTTGCTGATACAGCCTCACATGAATCCCGAAAATGTTCACCAGCACAATCGTTACCAAATGGAAACAACATTTGGGGTAGATTTCTTCTCAAAGGCAACTACCATAGTAGGCACTTCGTGATTGCCGCAAAGAAGGAAGGAATCTTCTCGATTGACCATGGTTGCCATATTTAGCACCTGCAAATCTACATCGATAGCTATTAGCAAACCTTGGCTCCCAAGTAGGGTTGAACTGATTCAAATATTATAAATACCCCATTGCCCCCATTGGCAAAGGAGATGCGCACTCAAGAGCCCACAAAAGGACAACTCCTACCCAAAGAGCCTCCCATGAAATCCTTCGCAATTCTTACTCCCTGAATCTTAAAACCGCTTATTGTCGAGCACAACACCACATCAAAGCCATTCCACGCCGAGCGCACCCCTGAGCCAGACTCAAAACTCATACTCTTGCATCATGACGCACAACTCTCACTCTTTCATCTTTTTGATGAATATTATAAATTTAAGCATCAAAAAATAAATCAAAAAATGATAAATTAAAGAGCAAGCCCTACAAATCATTTAATCTCTTATATTTGAGTTATAGTGTGTAATGTCCAAACTATTGGGAACGAAAATCAAGCCCACTTTTGTTCGATTCGTCATGAAAAATTAAGTGACACCCTAATTTATCGATAATTCAAATTCACGACGCATCCATAAATTTATAAAATATTATATCATGCTAGTTTTTAAATAATATCTTAAAAAATAATTCTACAACATTGTGAAAAAAAAATATCAAATATTATATATATTTTGTTGATTATATTACCTCGTGTATCATTATTTTTTAATATGGATATTATTACTTAATTGTATATTTATTTAATTAATTGTTAAGAAATATAATAATTACATCTTTTTAATAATTCATTTGCACGATAAAGTCGGTTGGTTAAACCCTTTTCCCGTACGGGCTGCTTTTCTTTTCTCGCTTTCTGCGCCTCCCCTGCTTTTTAACTTTCGTCGTCATTCCGAAGTTTCCTCGTTGCCACAGCGCAAAAATTAACTGGATTGCTTCTTCGCAATTTTTCCTCTTTGTTGTTCTAAGCATATTCTGCGCTTTTTCTGCCTGATACCTCTGGTTTTGCTTCATTTTCTTTAGATTTCGTTTTCTCCTGGGGAGATTAAGGATGCTTGGCGTGTTGTAGATTGAGAGAACTTGAAGGATTCAAAGGAAAAAGCAGAAAAATGTTACAGAGAGCCGCGAGCAATGCGTACTCCTGGTGGTGGGCGAGCCATATCAGGACTAAGCAATCCAAATGGCTTGAACAAAGCCTTCAAGGTTTGTTTCTGATTTCTCCTCGTCAACGAATACTACTTGTGTTGATTCATGGGTGAATTTTTTTATTGTTTTTTGTTCATCGTAACAGTTTTTTTTTTTACTTATTCGATCATGTCTAACATTAAGGATGCATATTTGATTTCATCATTTTTTTTCCCTTTTTTTGGCTTTTCGGATGTATGGATCAATTGTTACAAGACAAGGATTGAGCCAATTATATGGACACGCCTAACATCGAAGGATGAATGACATTTTTCTAAATAAAATTTTTGAGAATATTTTATTTTATTTTTTTTATTTCTTTATGATATGAAAATTTATTCTTTTTATATTGTAACAACTTTTAAGTTAAAGCTTTAATTCGAACAAATATTCTTTCTCTGCGTGTAAAAATTAGACGCATTTGTGAACAGTAATATAATAGAGAAATCATTACTTTTCGGCACTGTTCCCACTGTCATTACATTTTCCCTTTCCTCTGTGTGTGGCTTATTGTTCCCGATTCGTTTCAGCCTTCTCTATGACACCTTACGTTGTAGATTTGCCCAAATCTTGGCATCAGAAAGATTTGTTTCATGTCCGGTGAAACACGATCCACCATGGAAGATTCTCTTCAATCAGCATTGAATTGAACAAATTGACTCACAAACCGGAATGATCCCACAAACCCATACCGACTAGAAGCTAGCGACTTTATGGCAACGGCCTTAGTTACTGATCTCTGTATTGTTGAAAACTACTCAACATGGTCTAGATCTGTGCGAGAAGCCTTAAGGACAAAGAATAAAGTCAGCTTAATTGACGGAACCATCCCAAACTGATGAATGTTGAAGATTCTTTCTTTGATGGAAGCATGGGAACGATGTAACAATATGATCCTTTCATGGGTACAAAACTTCAATAGAACTTTCATTAAGTCAAGCGTGGTTTTTGTTGATGATGTAGCTGAAATATAGAAGGAACTCAAAGTTAGATACATGGTCCACGTATTTTTCAACTTAAAAGATTTTTGGCAAATCTTTTTTTAGGAGCAGAATTCCATGAGTATTTACCATGGTAAACTTAAATATCCACAAGACGAGCCCTTGATTTATGATCCGATACCAAATTGTGATCATCGGAAGTTAAGAATCTTGTTGGACCGATACCAACAAGATTGTGTAATACAATTTCTAATGGGGTTACATGATTAGTATAATAATATAAGAGATAAGATAATTTTACTGAATCCACTTTCTCCTGTTAATAGAGTCTTCTCTTTTAT
>JAOVVI020007186.1:0-15041 GCA_028571085.2 Nepenthes alata | reverse complement strand
CAAATCTTGTCTCCACTTAGTATATGACACATGGGATACCATAATTGAACAACTGAAGATTGCAATACATAGGCATGAAAAAACGTATATGGAAGAATCATCTACATTCTATAATATGGTGTATAACATTCTTAATGATCGATAAAGTAAGAGCAACACCTCACTTTATTGTATGGCTCATTCTCTAAATTTAAGGTAATTAAAGTATTATGATATATCATTTTTATATTATCTAGTTACACATTCATTAAACAAAATTGAATTCAATCTAAGACTTCGTTCTTGTTTATTAAATTTATACGGTGCTATAGCGATCATTGGCTTAGTGAAAGGCTAAATAGAATTCCTCCATACAAAAACTTGGATATTTCTCAAGGAATGATGAAATGTATGAAAATACAATGTCCCAATCTGAAAGATTAAGCTAAATCCAACATGGAGTTTGTTAATTTTTCATCAAGGGCAAATTAATTTACGGAAACTGATTCTATTAGTGATTGCTATAATATGGATCAGATAAGTTGGCGGGTTGTTTATGATCTAAATGCATCTCTGCTTCAATCTTTAAATTTAAAACTATTTGTGTAATCATATTCGTCATCATACTGTGAGAGAAATTGGAATACTTACTCTATCCATTCATTGAAAATGAATGACTCCAAAATGTGCTAAAAATTTTATCCATAGCAATATTCACCTACTTTTAAGGATGAGTCCATAATACTCATAAGGAAAAAGTAAGATGTAGGACAACTGTTGAGATGCATTTAACCCATTCAATGATATAGGAGAGTTCAAAATTGCACGCTTCTCATTGAATGAGTTGGAATTAGAGTGTGTTATTTTTACCGATGATGGCGATGGAAATGAAAAACAATAAAGAAAATGTAATTGTAAAAATTTGAAAGTGACATACTTTTTATAATTGGTTGCCATTTATTTTTTATATTTATCCTTTTATAAAAGTTGTATCAATATTATTGTCCCTATATAAATACATACTGCTTCTTTCTATAATTGTCTTTGTGTAAGATTCAAAAAATATATATTTTTATTTTAAATTTAATATAAAATAGTAGTATTTATCAATTAAAAAAAATTATAAACCACAATTTCAATTTATATGTCCCTGACGTATCATATCCTCGATTTTTAAAAAATAGTGCGTTGTTATATTGGTTTCGTATTGTGACATGTCTGTGTACTATATCGTTATCCATACTTTTTAGCTATAAATCTTTTTAAAAAATAAAGTACCTTGAATTTAAAACGAAAAAAATAAATCTAGATACATTTATTATAATCATCAATGAACGTTACAAAATATTTATAATTATGAGTATAATAGGAGTAATACCCCACACATTGCTATAAATTAGATTAAAGTAGTTTGTAGCACGACTACCATAAATAGAAAATAAAGAGTCATACTCTTACCTAATTTACATGTGAAACAATCCAAAAAAAAGATGAGATGAAACTTGATCTTTATTTTCCAACAAACTAGAGTTTACTAAATGAGATAGAACAATAGGGTTAGGATGACCCAATCGTTTGTATCATATGTCTACTTATTGTTTATAGTAATACAAGCCAAAGAAATAGAGTGACAAATGGAGAAATAATTATTCAACATTAGGCTCTTTTGTAAGTATCTTTCCTAAATCCTAATCCTACACAATGCAACCATAATGAGAAAATCGAACATCATAGTTGTTATCAACCGGCCTAATGACATCCAATTGGTAAAAAGTGCAGGAGATATAAAAGCATCGTAATTGAGGGATTAATGTCTTCAATGGCATGGATAGGTAGGTGATTACCATTCGCAATCTAAATATAAGATAAGAAATGATATTTCCGTACATTACTAAGGGTGTCAGGAGATCTAGTCATATGATTACATGCCCTAGAATCCATAAGTTAAGACAAAGATAGTAGAGTGCCCTCAACTTGAAGCCCTAAGGCTGAAAATGCCAAAATAATCATCCAATGAACCATTTCTAGAGAAAATATAGATTGGTCACCTGATGGGGTATAGCTGCTGGAAGATGTACCAATTGTAGCCTGATAGGCATTTGTCTGACAATTCTAAGGACATGTCAGACATTCTTTGATAATATACTTTAATTTTTTGTAGTAATTGTAAGATATCTTCGCGTAATAAGCAGTAGTATGCTCATACTCCCTATATCTAAAGCATTGAACCTTCCGTATATCTCTCCCTTTGCCTTTCCCATATGCTGCATACACGACTGCATTGGATGTCATTTTGTCTTGCTGAAAAGTGACCTAATGTCATAAGAAGTTGCTCTTCTCGCTGTAACTCCCCAAAACACACAACTAGATAAGGAGGCGGTTCACAATTCATGAGATTTGAATGGGTGGGCTCAAATTCAGATAATAACTTCATCAAAAATTGATCTATCTTTAACAAATCACGAGTTAAATTGAATGAATTAAAGACCCATCGAAAATAAAATCAAAAAACACAAACAACTCAAATCAAAATCAGTTTGAAATCCAAAGAAATCGAAGCCAATTGAAAAACACAATTGCCAAAACCAATTCGAACCAAGAATATCACCTGAGAATCGATTTAAAGCCAATTAATCATCACAAATCTAAAATAAAGGCAAACCGATCAGCATAGAACTCGAGTGAGAGCAAATTGAGAAGTTCTACCTCAAAAATTCAAGAATCAAACGAACCCTAATATGCCACCGTATTGTGTTCTCCAACAGTTAGCCACTGAAACAACCAGCTTGTGGCTCCACAAGTCAGGCTCGTGAAGATTCTGTGCAAATCGCTCAAGAACAAAACCAAGATTGTTTTGATGCATAAAACAAGAAGAAACGAGCACCCTTAAGTCCAGAATACCACAAGAGGTAACTAAAAATTTGAAAGAAAAACCAAATCTCAATATTTTGTCTCTAATACGATGTCAAACGATTGAATTGAATTAATCAAATGTCTTTCATTGTGAGTCCTCCTTGTATAGAAACTAACCATTCAGCGATTATCTCAATCAACTCTAACTAAAATAGAAAGGCTATACTAGTCTTCCTTATTTACAGAATATTACAAAATATATACAATTAATATACCATAAGTAGATGAACTAATTATGGCTAATATATATGCTGTTAATAAAAGCTCATATCCTATTGACATAAGGAATATTTAATAACTAGATTTGCCATCAACAAAACAAAGCACATGGTTCTATGCTGACAGCAGAAAAAGCAAACCATTGCCACAATTTTGCATTGTTAATTCAATTTTTTGTCAAGTTCTTCAATAACAATAGTTCTTTATACCCCACTAAATGGGATCGAATATAAAAATTTGTTTTCATCATTTCACATAATTTAGTAAAATATTTAACAAGAGTAAAAAGTAAATTTAAATCGTTTTTGTTACATCAATCCAATTTTTTTCTAAATCTATTACTTCCTTTCTTTTCTTCAACCACAACTAACATTTTCTCATCGGTGACTACTTTGACCTACATTTCAAGTATCCAAGGCACCTTAAACATTCTTCTCTTATCTTATTTTCTATAAGTAATAACTTCTAAACATTTATGCATATCTATATTCCTTAATTTATCTTTTACTATGACTTAACTCATTCAGATTAACATTGTTATCTACATAACCCTTAGTTTTTGTATATGTTTAATTACCCAACATTTTGATCCAAGAGGTATAACAGGTCTAATAGCCATTTTATAAATTTTCCTTTCAATTTTAGAGGGTTTTTTTTTTTATCACAAAGCCCACCCAAAGCAATTTTTCATTTTAACCACTATATATTAATACTATGTATCACGTCATTATTTATATTTCTAGTTTATTAAATTATGGATCCTAGATATCAAAATCTGTTGTTTTTAAGATTATCTTGATCACTAATTTTGATTTATTCATTATTATGTATAAAATTACTAAAGTTACACCTTTTGTACTCGATCCTTAAGATTCCAATCTCTCTATCCAACATGCTATTTTATTTCTTTAACTTTTTAACTTTCTTCCATTACAATAATATCATCTAGAAATTACATATGGAAGGAACCTCATCTTGAACATTGCTCATAAATTCATCCATAATTAAGTTAAACCGGTAAGAACTAAAAATAGACACTTAATGCACTCCTATCTTAATAAGAAAATCCTTAGTATTTCTTCCTATAGTTCTAATATTAGTAATTACCACTACATACACCATTTTTATTGCCTCAATAAATGTTTTACCAACTTTTTTATCCTCTAACACCCACCATAAGGCTTACCTACGTACCCTATCATAAGCCTTCTCCAGATCAATAAAAACCCTATATAAATCTTTTTTCTCTCACTAAATTCTTCAATTAACATTTTCAAAATATATATAACTTCAATGGAAGCTCCAAGCATGGCAGGCATAAATCAAAATTGATTTTGTTACACATTCATTTCTTCCCTAAATTTTTGTTCAATTACACGTTCTTAGAATGATATTATTTTAATACCCTGATAATTAGTACAACTTTGAATATCTCCATTAGTTTTGTAAATAGAAATTGAAGTGCTTCTCCTTCATTCATCTAGCATTCTTTAATTTCTTGAAATCATATTAAATAAGTTAATTAATATATTTGCTCTCTGCTTTTTTAAATATTTCCAACCTTTGATAGGTACTTGATCTAGTCCTATCAATTTCCTATTTTTTAGTGCATACTTAATTTCTTAAACTCCAATTTCATGCATCGATGTAGAGTTTTTATTAAATTCATCATCACTAACTTCTAGATTTTGTTCTTCTATTACATTTTCATTTAATAGTTTATTAAAATAACCCCTTCATGTTTCCTTTTATATCCTCTTCTTTTATTAATACTCAATTATCTTCATCTTTTCTACATCTAATATAACCTAGATCCCAACTCCTGTCTGTACTTCTAGCTAATTCGTATAAGTTTTTTTCTCCCTCTGTGGTTCCTAAATTAGTGTACTACACATTATAAGCTCTGGACTTCACCTCGTTAACTGCTATTTTTGCCATTTTTTCTACTCTTTAAATTTTTCACAATTTTCATTAGTTTTATAATAACAGTCTATTTTTTATCTTTATTGTCTTTGGACATTTTCATCCCACCACTAACCTTCTTTAGTATAAACTTTTTCCCTTAAAGCTTCCCATAAGATTTCCTTTGCTATCCTCTAAACATAATTTATAATTTTACAACATAAATTATTTACCTCTAAATTATCATCCACTACCCAATTGCCTATATTAAATATTGTCTCCAAATTTTGCTATATCTTCTCCTTTCAAATTCCACCATCTTATTCGTTGGCCTTTAGAAGTTTCAATTTTCCTCTTCAATTTTATGATATTTACATCTGATAAATACTAAGAGTTTATGCTGAGTAGTTACTCTTACCGGAAATTATTTTACAATTCTTGCAATACAATTTATCTAATTTCTAGTTAGAAAGAAATCTATTTAATTATTATTGGGTCCACTCTTAGAAGTTATGAAGTGTTCAACTCTTTTTTTAAAGAAAATATTAAGTATTATAAGGTTGTACGAGGTAATAAACTCTATAATTTTTTCCTCAAAATCATTTTTATCTTCAAAACCCAAGTCCTCATAGATTCTTATATGACATGTAAATCTCTTATAGAAACTGTCACTTCTAACCATCCTTGGCATCACACTATCCAGATCTTTCCAAAAGTTGCTTTTAATATAGTTTGATAAGCCTACTTGGGGAGCAGTGTCAAGGTGACACTTTTCGTCAATCACTTGTGCAGCAATTGCCTAGCACACATTGTGTGATGTAGACATAACAACCTTTGCCTGATATTTCTACCCCAAAATCTATAGAGACAAGATTTTTGGAGGAAATAATTTTTATTATAAATGTTGAATATAACAGTATGGAGCATCTCTATGACACTCACTCCCAAACACTCATCTCTTGAGCACTTCAACACTAACCACCCTCTCAATTACACACCACTCTTTGGCTTCACCTTATTCGGATTTGCTTGAATTGCTTCCCGAGCTTCTGAAGCTTGTTGAACTTACCTCAAATGAGAGGAGTTTGTTTCTTTATATAGCAATGCCACATCCTCAATTAACAATTAAGATTATCCTTTCATCCTCTAATATAGATGGTTGAGATTCACCTTCTAAAGTATTCTTCATAAATATTCTCCATTAAGAATACTCTAGAGCCTCTCACACCCTCTCTACTCAAAAATATTCCAAAGTAAGGTACATGTCTCCATTTTTTTTATAATTCTCTACACTACTCTAGAACTATCTAGTATATCCTATACAATTATCAACCTTCTATATCGATCTTTGTATACATAGGCTGTACATGCGAGCATCCTCCATCTATGTGTCACGTTTATGTGTCACATAACACCCATACTTTGCGGCCATCCATGACAATAATACACAAATAACATTTATCGTTTCTAACCTTAAATACTATTTTGTCTCCTATCAGAACAACATCTACTACATTATTTTTTCAAATTCTATCTAATATGATACCAAGGCGGTAATTGTTGTTATTATAATACCAATCCCTTTTTTATTTTATCATATCCCATGTAACATTGTTTATCTTTGAGATTTCTCTTGATTTTCCTCCAAACCATCTAATTTTTTGTCGACAAGTAATATTAATTCTTTGTCTAATCAAAGTATCTACTACCTACATACTCTTACCCATAAAGGTCTCTATTTTCTAGGCGGCCACACTCCGATAAATCACATTGAGATCATGTAGGGGCATGATGCATTGCAGAATGATGATGATGACCTAAAATAAATTCATTCATGTAATATCTAACAAAGTTTTTCACTGCATGTTAGCTACCTAGCATGACCCTCCTATTATAATGCTTCTAGAATAAAAGAATGCTTTTGGACGGGGGAGAGAGAGCAAATCCACTCACTGTTGTAAGCTTGAAAGACCTCCCTAAGGACAGCTTCAAGTTACAGCTTTCAGCGTTAGAAGAAGAACCACCATCTCTAACACTGGGATTGGGCCCCTGTAAAGTGATATTAAGAAAAGATTTCATCACTGACAGCTACTAAGGCTGGCTGTTGACAAGATTGAAAGACTATTTACCACAACAGCAATAATATTGATACTATACACATACTAATTTGTATGCAGTCAGGAATACATAGATATACACCTATATATGTGAGCATGGGAACTCAAATGGGGATCACCAACTCTATTCAATGAATCACATGCAAGATCGAGCAACACATATATGGAATATAAATAAGCCTATGTAAGATCTTACTCTTATGAAAAAGCAATGATAGAAAAATCACTGTAAAGTCCTTTAGCTTGGCTTAGCAAACCATTGACAGAAGGCCTCATAGACAAGGATATTGAGCTGAAAAGTCCACATATCAATTTGACCATATATCTTTTGACGCCTGAAACTTGGCAGGTGATTGTTTACACTTATATTTTGGGCATTTTTTCAGGATTTTCTAGAACTATGTTCCTCAATCTCTAAAGAATGTTTCCCTCATTTACAAGTTTAACAGCCTCTCAACAAGTAGGAAGCCTTAGTTAATTTATGGGAAAATTAATTGAAAAGTTAAACTTACAGTAGCTAATTTATAGACTAAGGCCTATGATACATTTGGAAACTCAAAATCAAATCAAAAGAAACAAATGAGAAAATAGGAACCACCTGAAAAAAGTAGAAACCAATCCTATCACGTTTGGAAGTTTCAATATTTAATGCCTGGTTTTATTGCATTTTCTTCAGACTTGTGAGTTATTAACAATTATTTAGTACAGCTGATAGTCTCTCAACACTTTCAGAATTATTCTCAATCTACATCACATTTTAAATTCACTTATTCACTCTCAGCATTTCACATAAGATCTTTCTCAAGATCCATTCAAGAAACATCACATATACCTCTCATTCAAAAACAGATTTCATGTCAACCCAAGATTTCTAGAGGAAATTAACATTATTGCACTGCTGTACTTTCATATTTTTTTCCATATATAGGCATCTAATTGCAGCACTAAATTTTTTTAACACCTTTCAGCAATACTAAGCAAGGGCTAAGTGCACCCGGGCTTGGAAAGTTATTGGAGAGAAGTAACACACTAATTGGGTTGAACCTTTCCTTAAAAAAAGGAATGCCTAGGCTTGAAGAAGAGGCCTTGTGATGCGAACATCCAAACTATACCAAATTAGAAGATATTTATTTTGATTCCCTTTAATTTTATTTTATTTAAAAGATTACGATTTTATTTGCTTTTATTATGTTGCTATTTTATTTGATTTATTTTTATTTGATTGAGATTTTCTTTTATTTTAGGAAATTAAGTGATATTTACTAAGTTATATTTTTTTTCAACTTAGTCTAAAATTTGAATTTTCTAAATAAGGAACATACTTCTATTATTTTAGAAATTGATAAATACTTGAGAAATTGAATACACTTTGAGTATTGTGATTTCCTTCCCCCTCTCTCCATTGATTTCCTCTCTTTCTTATCTCTACTCCTCTCATCTCTATTCTTATCTCTACCCCTCTATCACTCTTCCCTTCTGTCACTGCATTCCCCCTACATCAAATTGGTATCATAGCTAAAATCCTATACTTTTTGCCTCCCACAATATCACTTTCCTGCAACCAATAACTCGCCACAACTTCCCACAGCCAGCAACACCATTAAGTCCACCAGCACCTCTGCCCATCTCCACGCCATAGCAAACAGTTTAGCTTCTCTTTCGGCTACAACATGGAGCTCTGAGGATTTGTTGCCCAATTCTTCTCAACTGCCTCTTCTTATTGCAAAACATAAAAAAACAAAGAAGAGAGCGATTTTTCTGTAAGACTATCGTCTCTGTCTCAAAGCCTAAAAAAACAAAGGGGGGCAAAGAGGCACACCGCCACAACCTACGGAGCAACCGCATCCAGAGGCAGGAGAAGCCCATATCGATGGCCATACTCACCGAATCCATCATCTATGTCACCACAAACCACCACCACTCCAATCGTTGCCACGCCAAACCCCACCCAAAACAACTATCTGCACCACCAAACCCTAATCGACCACTCACCCTAAACCTAATCGACTATTCACCTGAAACCCAACGCCCAAGATCCACCACCATCAACTACATCAAACCCTAACCAGACGCCTAAACCAAAGCCCCACCAAACCCTAGCCGTCACCTTTCTTCAGAGAGAGAGAGAAACAAAACAAAAAGAGGGGAAAGTCCTGAATCGGGCTGTGCCGATTCTTCGTTTTCATATTCTGTCTCTCTCTTCGTCCTAGTCATCATCTTCTTCGTCATCATCGCCGCCTTCTTTGTCAACAATTTCATCTGGTCTTCGTCGCCTTTATTGCAGTCGCCATCGCCGCCGCTGTCATCACCGTCGTTGTCGCCGCCTAAAAGGGAGGGTGTGCTCTGAGCAGCCGCTTCCCTTTTCCCTCTTCGCGTCTATGTTGAAGGAACCAAGGCCTTCAACGCCCGTGATATAATATTTATAAAAAAAAAAAAGAAAGAAAGAAAGCAGAGGTAGAAACCCAAGGTGGAAGAAAAAAAACAAAAAAAGAGAAAAAAAGGGAGAGAAGAAAAAAAATGAGAGAAAAAAAAGAGAACAAAAGAAAAAAAAAAGAGGGAAAAAAAAAGGAAAAAAAAGAAAGAAAAAAAAGAATGCAGCAGACAAAATCTAGCCAGTAGAAGACTCTCATCACAAGACAGTCTATACAAGCGGGTCAAATCACTTCCAAATTATGTTTACTATGGATGGGATGATTCAACGTTTTCTTGTCCGTTGAGTTGGCCAACCAGAATCCGAGAATGATTGGATTACTCGTGAGACACGCCACCAGTTTGACTCAGGTATATTATAACTCTAACAGAGTCTGCAGAATTGTACATTTTCTGGCCCAAGTTTTATTCCTCCAAGGCGACATTAGTGGCCCAGTACGATTTCGGTTCCCCTCCCACGTGTCTATCAACGTTAGCAGCCGCTTACACCGCTGCTCGACTTACAGTTGGAAGTTTATTACCGAAATTTTAACTCGACGGGGTCGAGTTCCAGTCATCCGAGAGCATTGATGTGGACATCCAAACTATACCGAATTAGAATAGATTTACTTTGATTCTCTTTGATTTTATTTTATTTAAAAGATTACGAATTTATTTACTTTTATTATACTGCGATTTTATTTGATTTATTTTTATTTGATTGAGATTTTCTTTTATTTTAGGAACTTAAGTAACATTTACTTAATAAGTTATATTTCTTTCCAACTTAGTTTAAAATTCGAGTTTTTTATATAAGAACCATACTTCTATTGTTTAAGATATGAATAAATGCTTAAGAAATTAAATACAATTTGAATTTTGTGATTTTCTTCCCCCTCTCTCTCTTGGTTTTCTTTCTTTCTCGTATGTACCCCTCTGATCTCTATTCTTATCTTTACTCCTCTGATCTCTATTCTTATCTCTACCCCTCTATCTCTCTTCCCTTCTGTCCATACCTTCCCCTCCCTACATCAAATTGGTATCAGAGTTAAAATCCTATCCTTTTTGCCTCCTGCAACATCACCTTCCCGCAACTAGCAACACCATTAAGTCCACCAGCACCTCTGCCCACCTCCACGCCACAACAAGCAGGTTAGCCTCTCTTTTGGCTATAACATAGAACTTTGAGAATTTGCTGCCTAATTCTTCTCAACTGTCACTTCTTCATATTGCAAAACAAATATATATATATATATATAAGAGAGCGATTTTTTTGTAAGAGTATCGTCTCAGTCTCAAAGCCCAAAAAAAGGGGGCAGAGAGGCACGCCGCCGCTGCCTACAGAACAACTGCATCCAGAGGCAAGAGAAGCCCATATTAGTGGCCATACTCACCGAATCCATCATCTACGTCACCGTGGACCACAACCACTCTGGTCGCCACCATGCCAAACCCCACCCAAAACAACTATCCGCACCACCCAAACCCTAATCGACCACTCACTCTAGACCTAATCGACCATTCACCCGAAACCCAACACCGAAGATCCACCACTATCAACTACATCAAACCCTAACCAAACGCTTAAACTGAAGCCTCACAAAACCCTAGCCGCCACCCTCCTTCGGAGAGAGAAACAAAACAAAAAAAAAGAGGGAAAAGTCCCGAATCGGGTTGTGCAGATTCTTCGTCTTCATATTATTACTCTGTTTTTGTCCTCGTCATCATTGCCGCCCTCTGTCAACAGTTTGATCTTGTTTTCATCGCCTTTAGTGCAGGCGCCGTCGTTGCCACCTCTATCACCGTCACCATCGCCGTCGCCGCTTGAAAGGGAGGGCGCGTTCTGAACAGCAACTTCCCTTCTCCCTCTTCGCATCTGTGTTGAAGGAGCCAAGCCTTTCAACGCCCGTGATATAATATATATAAAAAAAGAAAGAAAGAAAACAGAGGCAGAAACCCAAGGCGGAAGAAAAAAAAGAAACAAAAAAATAGATAAAAAAAGGGAGCGAAGAAAAGAAAAAGGAGAGAAAAAAAAAGGAAAAAAATAGAAAGAAAAAAAATAGAAAGGTGAAAAAAAAAGAACACAGCAAACAAAATCCAACCAGTAGAAGATTCTCATCATAAGGCAGTCTCATACAAGTGGGTCGGATCACCTCCAAATTATGTTTACCATGGATGGGGTGATTCGACGCTTTCTTGCCCGTTGGGTTGGCCAACCAAAATCCAAGAATGCTTGAATTGCTCGTGAGACACGCCACCAGTTTGACCCACGTATATTACAACTCTATCAGAGTCTGCAGGATTGCATATCTCCAGGCCCAAGTCCTATTCATTCAAGGCGACATTGGTGGCTCAGTACGATTTTGGTTCCCCTCCCACGTGTCTATTAACACTGGCAACCGCTTGCACCGCTGCTCAACTTACAGTTGGAAGTTCACTGTAGAAATTTTAACTCGACGGGGTCGAGTTCCAGTCATCCGGAGGGAATTGATGTGGACATCCAAACTATACCAAATTAGAAGAGATTTATTTTGATTCCCTTTAATTTTATTTTATTTAAAAGATTATGATTTTATTTACTTTTATTACGCTGCGATTTTATTTGATTTATTTTTATTTGATTGAGATTTTCTTTTATTTTAGAAACTTAAGTCATATTTATTTAGTAAGTTATATTTCTTTCCAACTTAGTCTAGGATTCGGGTTTTCTATATAAGAACCTTACTTCTATTATTTAAGATATGGATGAATGCTTGAGAAATTGAATGCAATTTGAGTATTGTGATTTTCTTCTCCCTCTCTCCCTTAGTTTCTTCTCTTTCTAGCCTTTACCCCTCTAATATCTATTTTTATCTCTACCATCTAATCTCTATTCTTATCTCTACCCCTCTATCTCTCATCCCTTCTGTCCCTACCTTCCCCTTCCTACATTCAATTGGTATCAGAGCTAAAATCCTATCCTTTTTGCCTCTCGCAACATCACCATCCTGTAACAAATAACTCGCTGCACAACTTCCCGCAACCAGCAACACCATTAAGTCCGCCAATACCTCTACCCACCTCCACGCCACAACAAGAAGTTTAGACTCTCTTTTGACTATAACATGGAGCTCTGAGAATTTGCTACCCAATTCTTCTCAACTGCCTCTTCATATTGCAAAAAAAAGTGTAATTTTTTTATAAGAGTAACATCTTTATCTCAAAGCCAAAAAAAGGGGAGCAGAGAGGTACGCCGCCGTAGCTGACGGAGCAACCGCATCCAAAGGCAAGAGAAGCCCATATCGGTGTCCATACTCACCGAATCCATCATCTATGTCACTGCAGACCACCACCACTCTGGTCGCCGCCATGCCAAACTCCACCCAAAATAACTATCCACACCACCCAAACCCCAACCGACCACTCACTCTAAGCCTAATTGACCATTCACCCAAAACCCAACGCCCAATATCTATCACCATCAACTACATCAAACCCTAACTAGACGCCTGAACCGAAGCCCCATCAAACACTAGCCGCCACCTTTCTTTAGAGAGAGAGAGAGAAAAAAGAAAAAAAGAGGAGAAAGATCCGAATCGGGCTTTGTCGATTCTTCGTTTTCATATTCTGTCTCTGTCTTCGTCCTCATCATCATTTTCTTCGTTATCATCGCCACCTTCTTTGTCGACAGTTTCATCTTATCTTCGTCGCCTTTATCACAGCCGTCGTCGCCGCCGTTGTCATCGCCGCCACCATTATCGTCGTAGCCTAAAAGGGAGGGTGCGCTCCGAGCAGCCGCTTCCCTTTTCCCTCTTCACGTATGTGTTGAAGGAACCAAGGCCTTCAACGCCCGTGATATAATATATATAAAAAAAAGAAAGAAAACAAAGGCCGAAACCCAAGAAAGAAGAAAAAATAAATAAATAAAATAAAGAAAAAAAAGGAGAGAAGAAAAAAATGAGAGAAAAAGCAGAGAGAAAAAAAGAAAAAAAAGAAAGAAGAAAAAAAAGAGAACATAACATACAAAATTTAGCCAATAGAAGATTCTCATCACAAGGCTGTCTCATACAAGTGGGTCAGATCACCTTTAGATTATGTTTACCATGAATGGGGCGATTCAACGTTTTATTTTCTGTTTGGTTGGTCAATCAGAATCCGAGAATGCTTGGATTGCACGTGAGACATGCCACCAGTTTGCTCCAGATATATTACAACTTTATCAGAGTTCGTAGAATTGCACATCTCCAAGCCCAAGTCCTATTCCTTTAAGGCGATATTGGTGGCTCAATACGATTTCGATTCCCCTCTCACGTGCCAATCAATGTTGACGGCCGCTTGCACTGCTACTCGACTTACGGTTGGAAGTTCACTACTGAAGTTTTAACTCGCTGGGGTCGAGTTCCAGTCATCTAGGAGTATTGATGCGGACGTCCAAACTATACAAAATTAGAAAAGATTTACTTTGATTCCCTTTGATTTTATTTTATTTAAAAGATTACGATTTTATTTGCTTTTATTATACTATAATTTTATTTGATTGAGATTTTCTTTTATTTTAAGAACTTAAGTCATATTTACTGAGTAAGTTATATTTCTTTCCAATTTAGTTTAGGATTCTGGTTTTTTATGTAATGACCCTCCTTTTATTGTTTAAGATATGGATGAATACTTGAAAAATTGAATACAATTTGAGTATTGTGATTTCCTTCCTCTTTCTCACTCCCTTGGTTTATTCTCTTTCTTGTCTCCACCCATTTGATCTCTGTTCTTATCTCCACCCCTCTTTCTCTCTTCCCTTCTGTCCCTACCTTCCCATTCCTACATCACCTTGAGGTTGACTTTTGGTAAGTATGAATGGCCTACTGTTCTTCCCATCATTGCCGCCTAATAAAATTATTCATCTTGGTTGGCAATGTGAATAGGAATCAATAATTCCATCTGTAGCCAAATCATTAAATCCAACTTCCTTTTGTGGTATCTCATAGGACTCATGAGGTGAAATGAAGTATCTGAATTCTTTGTGCTTCATCAACACGAAGTTAGGATGGCAGATATTGTCACAATGGTAAGGTTGTTCTATTATAACCTAATCTTTACAAATCATGGATGAGATTTTGGCTAATACGTATCATATTGGCTGATATGTATCCCTGATACTAATATTTGTTGAGGTTGCTCCCTCTGTGGTGATTTGTCCGCGGACATGTGGAAGGAAATGGACGCGGATTATTGGAGAGGTCCAAGAACATCAGTCCGAGAAGTCTGTCAAAATGGACAAGGACCAATTAGAGGAGTCATGTCCGAGAGGCAGTTGAAGACATGGACGAGGAATCTGAAAGCTTAGGCGTTGACTCTCTCTCTTTATAAGCCTGTTACAGCTGCATCTGCAAGTGGGCAGTTGACCTACCCTGATTAGAAGTTTGAGGCGGCTACAACTTCCAATGGACGACAGGCCTGCCACTCTGCACGCCAGGCGTGCACCTGCTGTGGCAGGCCTAGGAGGCGTGGTCCTGCCACCCTACT
>JAOVVI020007184.1:0-15044 GCA_028571085.2 Nepenthes alata | reverse complement strand
TCATTATTGACTATATTTTAGGCCTACAATTCTCAACTAACTTATTATCATTATCGGCTGCATTTTAAACCTATAATTCTCAACCAACTTATTATTATTATCGCCTACATTTTAAGCCTATAACTCTTGGCCAACTTATTATCATTATCAACTATATTTTATGTGATGGACCTTAATTCTACCAAAAATCCGGTAGAGTTTCATATATAAAATGGACATCGTCAAATACAAAACCATGTACAATAACCACAACACACATATAACATATACACAGGATCCCAACTGCCACCAGATACACAACATGTGGCACCAACATCATAACTTCAGGTACAACGCCGGTATAAACAAGATGCCACTAGATATTAAAATAAATTTATATAAATTTATCATGCGCCTACGGCCTACTCGGACTCATCAAGTAAAAGAGCATGCATATCTAAAAGGAAAAATAAGTAAGTGTGAGCTAACAACTTAATAAGTGCATCATAAACAAATAATAAATAATATATAATCAAATAAGACAGTAACGGAATTGGAGCAATATATATACAAATGAATTAGGAGATGAGATGGAAGTGATGTGTAAAGATGCATGATGATATGAAACGTGTTTTTATACACTTTTATGATTTCGTTAATATTTGCGGATCAGAGCCAATAAACCTTACTAGTTAAAGGTGCAGGAGAACGAGGAAAGGATCATAATACTTCATATGATTTAAGGTCGTGAGTTCTTATTTTAGACTCAGGGGATGGACCATCTACATATCATGCCTGTAGATGGGCCAATAACGATATGCCTCCACATGTATCCCTGAGGCCTAAAAATAATATTTGTTCTTCCACAGTAATATCTTAAGGCTTACAAAAAGTATTACCCGTTATAATACGCGGTTAGGATAATCCTTGAGTCTCTACTATAATACCAATGACATGCGAAAGGTTATTACTCTCTATAATATAATTCCATGGTCCTAATTTCATGATTTCTTATTCTTCAATGGAAGGTCCACCAAATTTCTTTTTTTCACAATTTCTCCACTCGGGACAACAATTCAGTCATAAAATAAATTGTAAATTTTTCTTCGAATACTTGTATGATTTTTATCTTTCCTTCGAATTTAAATATTCTTGCGATTCAATTTATATGCATGGATATTATTTAGCATAGGGAAGGCTAGAAATTCTTACCACTAAGAAACAATTATAATTGTAGAGGATTCCAAACACATTTCTTTCACAAACGAAACACAAGTATATTGTTTTGGAGTTTACAATTAAACATAACTTTTATAACAATCAAATAGAGTAAAATCATGCAAACTTAATAGTTGTCTCAGATGAACAGTGTCATGGTCGATTTAAAGCCTCCAGACGTACTGAACGGGTTCATTCTTGAAAAATTGAATGCCCAACCGATATATATACACAATTAGGACATGGATAATACATAATTAAGGACAATTTATACATAGAGTTTGAATCAGAAGGGGGACAGGAGCTGGGTGCGGGACTAGGGTTTCACCGAAGCAAAATCCGTGCAAAATGTGGGGGAAACGCATATCAAAATACCAATAATCTATGTAGGAGTCATGAGTTTCAAGTTTTATATGATTTATGTGGGTACCGAAATAAAAATACCTAGAAAATAAAGAATAAAAACTGAAAGAGAGAATAAAAAGGGTATAGGAGCACTTACCTAGACCTGATCTACCACTTCTCTAACTGGCTCAAACTCAAAATCGGACTTGGGAACCTCGTTTTCCCCTCTTTCTCTCTCGACCCACCGGCTCCCTCTCTCTTCTCTTCTTCCTCCCCCGCGTTCTATTTTTCCTAAACCCCAATCGCCCCCTTTCCCCTGCTTTTGTTATGTTGTTGTTGTTGTTATTATTATGATTATAATTATAATGATGATGATGATGATTATTATTATTATTATTATTATTATTATTATTATTATTATTATTATTCCTTTTTCTTTAAATCTCAAAACTCAGATCAGTACTCGACGATCTAACAGGCGTATTTCAGGCGCCGGTCCAACAATTCTAAATATTCTTTAAAATTTTTATAATATTTAATTAATTTTTATTATACCTAAATTATTCAAAAAAAATAAACCCAATTAAATCTAGATAAAAATATTTGGGCTATTATATTCTCCCTCACTTACAAAAATTTTATCCTCAAAATTAACGAATCCTAGGAATTAATTAAACCTACATACCTCGGAATAGATGGGGATACTTCTCTCACATTTCATCTCTCTCTCCCATGTCACCTCCTCACGAGAATGATTCATTCATAAAACTTTCATGAGGGGAATCATCTCCAAGCACAAGATCTAATCCTTGCAATCTAAAATCTCCACTGGTGCCTCCAAATACAATAAATCCTCGTTGATAACCAAGGGGACATAATCAATAACATGCGTGAGATCGTAGACGTACTTCCTCAACATTGATAAATAAAAAATGTATGCAACTCGGCTAAATTTGTTGGTAACGCCCACTGATACGCCACTTCTCCGACTTTCTCCAAAATCTCAAACGGTCCGATATAATGTGGCCTCAACTTATCTTTGACGCCAAACCTTGTGATTCCCTTCAACGGTGAAATTTTAAGGAGCACAAAATCATTGACCTCAAATCGGAGCTCTGATCTTCTTCGGTCGGCGTAGCTTTTCTGTCCGCTCTAGGCAACTCTCAACTTTTCAACAATCACGGCAATCTTTTTTGATATCTCTCTAATAATATCATGTCCCATGAGTCATCTCTCTCCAGTCTCCACCCAATGGATCGAAGATCGACACTTCCTACCATATAGTGCTTCAAACGGAGCCATACCAATACTTGCCTACAAGTTATTATTATACGCGAACTCTGCTAATGCCAAGTGATCATCTCAACTTCTTTTAAACTCCACCACTGAGGCTCGAAGAATATCCTCTGAAATCTAAATGATCAACTCTGACTGACCATTTCTCTGGGGATGGTAAGCCATATTGAATCTCAGATTCGTCCCTAATTTCCTATGCAAGCTCTTCAAAAACTTAGAGACGAAACGCAGATCACGGTTGGACACAATAGACGCTGGCACACCGTATAATCTAACATTCTCACTGATTTACAGCTGTTCCAGGCAATCACGGGAATACGTAGTTCGTATGGTTATAAAATGTGCAAATTTTGTCAATCGATCCATAATAACCCAAATTGCATCGTAATTCCTCGGAGTCCTATGCAAATCGGAAACAAAGTCCATCGAAATGTCCTCCTACACTCAAGATGGACAATGGCTACAACAATCCTGAAGGCTTCCTCCTCTCAGCCTTAAGTTGTTTGCAAATGAGATATCGCCCAGCAAAGGTAACTATTTTCCTACGTATGTTCTACACCAGAATATCTTCCTCAAATTTTAGTACATTTTATTGATCCCAAGGTGAATAGTGTACCTGGTCTGATGCGCCTCTTTCATGATTTCTTCCTTCAGTTCCTTATCATCAAGCACACATAAATGCTCCTGGAATCTTTAAATTTCACCTGCACGAACACTGAAATCAACTTGGGAATCTCTACCAAGATTGCCAACAATGTTCATAAAAAAATGATCATTCACCTACCCTTCCGTGATCCTCTAGAGGATTTTGTGCTGCACCTGTAAAAAGGATAACATCATCCTATTGCCCTTAACTTAACGCTGGATGTGGCAGGACCTCAGACAATCCAGCATCTCCATCAGTTTAATTTGCTTCATTGCCACCAAGCTAGTTCGGCGACTCGGGGCATCCACAACTACATCCGCCTTCCCCGATCGATACTGGATCTCACAATCGTAGTCTTTAAGGAACTCGATCCATTGCCGTTGCCTCATATTCGTCTCCTTCTATGAAAATAGATGCTTGAGATTTTTATGATCGAAGTACACAAAATATGTCTCGCCGTACAAGTAGTGACTCCAAATCGTCAATGCAAATACTACAGCGGCTAACTCCAAATCATGGGTCAGGTTGTTCTTCTCGTGGGTTTTCAACTGCCAAGACCCATAGGCGACCACCTTCCGATTCTACAAAAGAACACATCCAAGTCCCACCTTGGAAGTATCGCAATACACCTCGAATCTACCAGAATCATCAAGAAGAGTCAGAATCGGTGTAGAAGTCAACCGATCCTTCAACTCTTGGAAGCTACGATCACATTCCTTGGTTCATTCAAATCTGGCTTCTTTCTTCGTCAACTGGGTAAGCGGCAACACAATACGAGAGAAATTCTCCACAAATCGACGATAGTAGCCGGCCATACCCAAAAAGCTATGGACCTCTGTCATGGTCGTCGATCGATCCCAACTAATCACGGCTTTGACCCTTTTCGGATCTACCAAGACACCTCTGTTAGAAATGACGTGGCCCAAAAATACAACCTCCTCAAGCCATAATTCATATTTTTTCAACTTTACGAATAATCGATGCTCCCTGAGGGTTTGAAGAACAATCCTTAAATGCTCCTTATGCTCCACAACATTCCTCAAATAAATCAGATTATCACCGATAAAGAACACCACAAACTTATCCAGATAAAGCTGAAAGATCTGATTCATCAGATCTATGAACACTGCGGGAGCATTTGTCAATCCGAATAGTATAATAAGGAACTTATAATGGCAATACCTCGTTCGAAAAGCCATTTTTTCCACATCATCCTATTTGATCCAGAATTGATGATACCCCAACTGAAAGTTGATCTTTAAGAACACTCGGATCAATTGATAAAAGAGGTCATCAATCCGCGGCAAAGAATACTTGTTCTTTATCGTGATTTTATTCAACTCAGGATAATCCACGTAAAGCTGCAAGGTTCCATCCTTCTTCTTCACAAACAGGATCCGAGCATCCCATGGCGAAATGCTGGGTCTAATAAAACCCATATCAAGCAAATCCTGCAACTATTGTTTCAGTTCTTTCAACTCAGCAGGGGCCATGCTATAAGGGATCCTCCAAATAGGTGTCGATCTTGGTACGAGATCAATTCTAAACTAAATCTCACGGTGTGGGGGTGGAGCAGATAACTTATCGGAAAACACCTCCTAAAACTCGCACACAACCAGAATCTTCTTCGCAGATAATTCCTGACTCTCCACAATGCTAGCATAAGCCAAACAGGCTTAACAACCACTCCTCAACAAATGGCAAGCTTGGAGAGCTAAAATAAAGCTAGACTCCTTCAATCTTTGAATTCCTTGAATGTGAAAAGGCTCACACTCTGGAATCACAAAATCTACTCTCTTGTGGAAGTAGTCAATAGTTGTATGATATTTTGACAACCAATCCATACCCAGAATAACGTCAAAATCATGCATAATCAGAAGAATCAAATCTACAACCAAAGGCAACCCATTCACCTCAATAATGCACCCAGGGTAAGAAATATCGATATGACAGAGGATCCTGTGTGCGTCGATATAACCAGAGAGAAATCAAGAGTCATGGGAGAGGATGCAATAAGACAAGCAAATTAGGGAGAAACAAATGAATGCGTAGACCCATAATCAAAAAGCATCGAACAAGAAATGTTATAAATGGAGAGAATACCTTCCACCACGTTATCTGACGCCTTGGCTTCACTGCCGACACTGCAAAGGCATTTCCTTGTATCATAGGCTTTGGAGCACGAACCTTGAGCGGATGAGGGCATTCTTTGGCTCTAGGCCCCACTTGACCACAATTAAAATAGGCGCCTGTCAATTTAAAACAAAGTCTACTCCCATGCGCCTTCCCACAATGGTGACACAAGCCCACTGAAGCTTGTGAAGACGACAAGGTCTGGCTACTCTTTCTATCAGAATTTGACTGCTTTGATTTCTTAGATGGCCTCCCAGAACTTGCACTAGAACTAGCACCAATACCACTCTTGCCCGACGATCGCTTCTTGAAGAACTCTTCCTTCGCAGGTTCTTGCTCGTGGATTAGGGTATGATCCAAAACATCAGCGTAAGTCATCAACTTGAGGGTCGCCAACTACTAGCAGATATCATCCCGCAAGCCTTGCAGAAACTTCCTCGCCTTCCTCAACTTATCTTCAACCATATAAGAGGCGAGCCGTGACAACTCGATAAACTTGGCATCATACTCAGCCACGATCCGACCACCCTGCCTCAAATGAATAAACTCCTCTTCCTTCTAGATACAGAGGCTGGAAAGAAAATAATTCTCCATAAATACCTCCTCAAACATCGGCTAAGCAATCTCGTCCTCAGGCACCCCCAAGGCTCTCTTCTTCATTTTCCACCAGTGATACGCCTCACCCTTCAATCGGTAGGATGCAAACAAAACCCGGTCCTCCTTGGAGTATGGAATCACAGTGAATACTTTCTTCAATCTCTCAAACCATATGTCCACTTTAATGGGGTCAAGCTACCCCAAGAACTCTAGGACTCGCTCCTGAACGAAGCGATCATAAGCAAATGGTCCCGGATTAGCTGGGCCTGTGCCGGAGCCGGAGTGGGAACAAGGGTGAGATTTCTTTACTCCATATTCTAAATGATGTTCGCCATTTGACCTAACAGATTCAAGTATTCAACCTCCCGGTCTTGTGGTTGACCACCTCCTCGCAACTTCTACATTTAAGTAGTATGTTCTGCTTTATGAGATACTTCTGAAATAAGAACAGTTACGAGTTAGTCAAAAGATCGGATTCTAATTATGACATTTTAATCTACGCAATTAAAAATGACTACTATCCTAACTTAGTTCTAGTCTAAGTTACACAGATTAGGGTAACTAGAACTATCCATCCTAACTTAGTCATTCTATACCTACATTCACCTATTTAGCCTTAGCCTGTACTATCATAAACTTCCACATAGGATCAAAATTAAACCTAAGGTATCTCTTTCTCTGATACCAATTGTGACGGACCATAATTTTATTAAAAATTTGACAGAGTTTCGTCTATAAAATGGACGTCCATCAAATATAAAACCTGTACAAACCCTATACAATAACCACAACACACATATAACACATACATAGGATCCCAACTGCCACTAGATACACAACATGTGGCATCGATATCATAACTCTGGATACGACGCCAGTATAAATAAGATGCCATTAGGTAAACAAATATAACCATAAATTATACAACAAAAACTATATTTGTCATTACACAAAATGTATACAGCATCATATACAGCAAAAACTAAATTATACATCCATCAATGTCATCATTACACACATATATGACTATAAGTGTCAAAATAATTTATATAAATTTTTTGTTAATACACAAGTCATGAAGCTAAACCCAAAATCTCTCCTCATTATGTCCAGCTGTCTATCCTACGCCTACGGCCTACTCGGACTCGTCAAGTATAAGAGCGTACTCATTTAGAAGAAAGAATAAGTAACGGAGAGCTAACAGCTCAACATGTGCATCATAAATAAATAATAAACAATATATAATCAAATAAAGCAGTAATGGGATGGGAGCAATATACATACAAATAAAATAGGAGATGAGAGGAAAGCGATGTGTAAGGATAGATGATGATATAAAATGTGTTTTATGCACTTTTATGATTACGCTAATATTTGCGGATCAGGGTCAGTAAACTTTACTAGTTAATGGTCCGGGAAAATAAGGAAAGGATCATGATACTCCACATAATCTAAGGTCATGAACTCTTATTTTAGACCCAAAGGAGGGGCCATCTACATATCATGCCTGTAGATGGACCAATAACAATATACCTCCACGTGTACCCCCGAGGTCCAAGGGCAGTCCTTGTCCTTCCATACTAATATCCTGAGGCTTGTCAAGAGTATTACCCATTACAATACACTGTCAGAATAATCCTTGAATATCTACTATAATGCCAATGGCATGCCAAGGGTAATTACTGTCTATAACATAATTCCATTGCCCTAATTTCATGATTTCTTATTATTCGAGAAAAAGTCCACCAAATTTCCTTTTTTCACAATTTTTCCACCCAGGAGAACAATTTAGTCATATAATAAATTGTAGACTTTTCTCAAAATACTTGTATGAATTTTATCTTTTCTTCAAATTTAAATCTTCTTACGATTTAATTTGTATGCATGGACATCATGAAGGATAGGGGAGGTTAGAAATTTTTATCACCGAGAGACAATTATAACTTTAGAGACTTCCGGACCGCATTTCCTTCACAAACGGAACACAAGCATATTTTTTCGGAGTTTACAATCAAATACATGCAATTAAACATAGCTTTTATAACAATTAAATATGGTGGAATCATGCAAACTTAATAATTGTCTCGGATGAACAGTGTCAGGGTCGATTTAGAACCTCCGGACGTGCCAAACTGATTGATTCTTGAAAAATCAAACGCCCAATCGATGTATATACACAATTAGGACATGAGTAATACAAAATTAAGGATAATTTGTGTATAGGGTTTGAATCAGAAGGGGGACGGGAGCTGGGCACGGGACTAAGGTTTCACCGAAGCGAAATCCGCACGAAACGTGGGGAAATGGACATCAATCCACCAATAATCTATGTAGGAGTCATGGGTTCCATGTTTTACATGATTTGGGTGGGTATCGGAATGAAAATACCTGAGAGAAAAAGAATAAAAATCAAAAGAAAGAATAAAAAGGATATGGGAGCACTTGTCTCGACTCGATTTACCACTTCTCTAATTGGCTCGAACTCAAAATCGGACCCGAGAACCTCATTTTTCCTTCTTTATCTCTCTATCCGCCAGCACCCTCTCTCTCCTCTTCTTCCTCCCCCGCGTTCTATTTTTCTTGAACCCCGATCCCCCCTTTCCCCTGCCATTATTATCATTATTATTATATACTTCTTCCTTTTTTTTTAAATCTCAAAACTCAAATCATTACTCGACGACCAAACGGGCGTATTTCGGGCGCTGGCCCAATAATTTTAAATATTTTTCAAAATCTTTATAATATTTAATTAATTTTTATCACACTCAAATCACCAAAAAATAAATAAACTCTATTAAATCAGATAAAAATATTCGAGATATTACATTTTAAGCCTACAACTCCTGTCCAACTTATTATCATTATCAGCTACATTTTAAGTCTGCATCTCTCTGCCAACTTATTATCAAATCACATATCAACTCACTAGGGTTTCAGACCATTATGATCTCACACGCATTTCAACCCACCCGGGGGTCTTGGACTATCATAGTCCTACACATATTGACCCACTAGGGAGATTCGGACCACCATGGTCCTACACACATATCGACCCTCCTAGGGCTCTCGGATCACCATGGTCCTACACACATATATAGACCCACTCGGGGGCCTCGAACCATAGTGGTCATACACACATATATCGACCCACCAAGGCCTCAGACTGCCACGGTCCCACACACATATATTGGCCTACCAGGCCTTCCCCAACACCCACTACACATTACTCTCACTCTCGTCCTTCATCTCCCCCGTTCCACCGTCTACCTTTCTGCCAATCGAAACCTTTTTCCTTCCTGTGAAATTTCTGATCGGCACAACCTAAAGCCACCCCTTATTGGCCAAACTCTTGTACAATGACTTCCGATGCCAGAAAAATCCTTCAAAATTACAAAACTCAACAAAACTCCTAAATCGATCGGTAAATCATATATGCATGTACTGAATTAATAGATAAGGTATATAAAAATAATATATATATTAGTAAAATTTTTGAACAGTGGTCAAAGTACATTAGATACTAAATCAGACAGAAAATAGGATTTAAAGATACTTGCCTTGATATTATATAAAGTAGATATGACAAAATGATACTCTGAAATACCCAAACAGCTCATTCTATCTCCTACCATGCGCGCCACTCGCGCCTCTGCCTCCCTCTCTCTGCACACACCGTCTCTACTTCTCCCTCCCTCTCTATCTCATTCTTCCTCGAGCGCTTTTCCTTTTTCCTCTTCCTCTCTCTCTCCCTCTCCTTCTCCTTCTCACACGCGCTGCTCCCTTTCTCTTCTCTCCCTCCTCCTCCTTTTCTTTTCCTTTCTTTTCTTTCCTACTTCTGCTTTTGCCCGATTCTCCTCTTTCTTTCCATTTTTATTTATTATTATTTTTTCTTTTTCTTTTATTATCCACTCGGCGTTTTATTGCCAACATAGGCGCGCCTCAGGCACAAGCCTATTAGAATCGGTACTTAGGCGCCTCTCGAGCGCGCTTTCAGTACCAGCCCTACTGATCCAATTTTTCTTTAAAATTTTATAATATTCAATTAAATGTTCTAAAGACATCTAATTAACCCAAAACTATAATTAATATCAAAATAATCTAGATGAGGATCAAGGGTGCTATATTCTCCCCTCCTTATATAAATTTTATCCTCAAAATTTACACATACCAATCCTTAAACAAATATGGATATTCTTCTGAACTTATCCTTGCGCTCTCAAATCAATTCCTCAATTGAAGGACTTCTCAAAAGTATTCCAGTCAATGGGATCTTTTCATTTCTTATCACCTGATCCTACTATCTCAAAATTTAAACAAAAACCTCAGCTTCGAAGTTCCTTTCCTCATGGACACTTTCAGAAGCATATGATCATCCACATTGAACCTCAAATCGGATTTTGAGACCTATGGGCCATGGGCCCATACATGCTTCCGCTGCACCACTCTGATAAACTATCTGTTTATGAATTACCACCATACTACCTTCTAACTTGATGCTCGATTTCTTATGCCAACTTTTCAAAACTTTTGACATAAACCTCGAATCACAATTAGAAACCTCGGAACTTGAATACCCTACAACCACTCCATCTTGCTAATATACTAATAGGCCAACTTGGTTCTCGAACATATCATCCGAATCGGTAAGAGATGGGACAACCTCGTCAACCAATCCGTAATCACCCAACAGCATCCAAACTCCTCGCCGTCCAAGGTAATTCCGAAACAGAATCCATCAGAACATGCTCCCATTTCCAACTAGGAATCGGCAGAGGACGCAAAATCTTGGAGGCTTTCCACTTACTGGCACACAATGTGCCTTGCCACAAAATCAAAACGAATTGCACACCTTAGTCTGTGGGCCACATTGGTGAATTCTCTTTCTATTCCTCAAGATTCAAAATGCAAATACTATCCCAAAAGCGATGGATTCCCATCTGCTCGCACAAGAAAGCTACCCACGACTCAATATTCAAATTTTCGGCAATCTTCATTAAACACGGGTTGATCATCAATTATGGCTCATTACCAAGTCCATCTTCTCCAAATCACATGTTGCACTTGAAAACATAACAACATCTTCAACCCTGGGGAGTACAACCGCGGAGTATAACTCTTTACTCCATCCAATATTTCTCATTCATTAATCTTCAAATGTATTATCAAACCTAAGGACTTCCTACCCAAAACATCGAAAATTACATTCACCTTCCCCAACTGAAACTACATCTCACATTCATAATCCTTTAACAATTTCATCCAGTTATGCTGCCGCATAATCGACTTCTTCTACTAAAACGATTACCTCAGGCCTTATAATCAAAGAAAATAGGCCACCAACTCTTCCTCATACAAGTAATATGTCTAAATCTGCAAAACAATTATCTCTGTTGATGACTCCAAACCATGGTAAAGCAATTTTGCTCATGAACTCTCAGATATCCCGACCCATAGGCAATCACTAACCCTTCTTGGAAATATTACAAATCCACCCGATCCATCAAGGATCAATAAGCTTGGTGTTGATATCCATCTTCTCTTCAACTCCTGGAAACTGTCCACATAATCATCATCCCAAATAAAAATCGTCTTCTTCTGCATCAATCAAGTTAGAGGCACCGTGATTCTTGAGAAATTCTTCACAAACTGCCAATAATATCGAGCCAAATTCAGAAAACTTTGCACCTCCACAATATTTGTCGATGTCTCCCAATCGGCTACCACTTTCACTTTTTTTGGATCCACAAATATGCCTCCGTTAGAAATGATATGACCCATAAAAGAAACCTCTATCAGCCAGAACTTTTATTTCTTCAATTTAACATACAACTGTCTATCCCTCAAGGTCTGCAACATGATCCTCAGATGAGCCTCATACTTCTCAAAACTCCTTAAATAAATTAAAATATCATTAATGAAGACCACTATAAACTGATTTAGATATGGTTGAAAAACTCTATTCATCAGATCCATAAAAGATGTCGGTACATTTGTCAATCCAAATTGTATCATTAAAAATTTATAATGACCGTACTATGTCTTGAAAGTCGTCTTAGAAATATCATCCCGCTTAGTCCTCAACTAGTGGTATCTTAAATACAGATCAATCTTCAAGAAAACATGAACTCCTTACAATTGATTAAATAACTCATCAATCATTGGGAATGGATATTTATTTTTAATTGTGACATTATTTAGCTCCCGATAATCCATGCACAATCGCATTGATTCATTTTTTGTAATATCCCAGATTTTATTCAGAATAATTTAATATTACTTATGATTTTGGATAATTTGGACGTGATAAAATTAATTAAATATTAAAAAATTTTAAAAGATATTTGGATCAGTCGAGTTTGTGCCCAAGGTGCACCCCGTGCTATTACCCAAATATCGGTTTGGATTTTAGATTAAAAGAAATGAAAAAGTAAAATAGAAAATAAAAATAAAAATTATATATATATATATATATAAAGAACAAAAAGAAAAAGAGAAAGAAAAAAAACAAAAAAGAAGAAGATAAGAAGATGGGAACGGGGAGAGAGAAAAGTGGAGAGGGAGCAAGGGTTTTGGCGCAAAGGGGAGAAGAGAGGAGGGAGGAGAAGAGAGAGAGGGGCAGGTGCGAGCAGGCAGCGATGGGTTGCTGGCCGGAGTTTGGCGCCGGGGAGGCCATCAGGTGTGGTGAGGAGCCGACGCTGGGTGTCAGCAGCTGTACGCAGCAGTGGCAGGTCACGCCGGCAGTAGCTAGAGGGTTGTGCGCGAGGAGAGATGCCGCGACGGTGATGTGTGGTGAGGTGGCTCCGAGGTGGCTGCAGTGGCCGTGTGAGGCGGTGACGGTGGCAAAGGCGGCGACACTCACGGTAGCAGGGTTCGCAAGAGAGAACGTGGGCAGGGGCGCGACAACGCATGCGGCAGGAGAGAGAGAGCCGATTCGGGCACCGCGGGCATCATTTCTTCAAATTTGTAAAGTATGAAGTGCAGGCAAATATCTGTAAAACTCATTTTGGTCTGATTTAGTATTTGATTTATTTTGGATACTATTTAAAATTTTTACTAACATGTATATATCTTTGTATATTTGATATATTTATTCTGGATATGTATGTATAGTTTATTGGTTAATTTGGATGTTTTTGGATATGGGTTTTATGATTTTAAAAAAATTTTATTTTTCTAAAAATTTAAAAAATTTATTGAACACTGTGTATATTTATATTAGTATTGTAACGAAAATGTGTACGAAACTTGCATAGGCCGTGTATTTTTTCATGCACGTGACGGGTTATAGTCACTACATTTGTATTTTGATATTGAATTTTTTGGTCAGCTCCCGACGGGAAGATATTTTCTATTTAAAAAAAAAATTTCGCCAGCAAGAAAGGCCTGGAGTAGTGACCATTCTCATTTGAATAATTTGATTAGACCTTAGAATATATTCGGACGTCCTAATATATCTGATAAATTTAAGAATTACACTTAAAGTCGTGGGTGGCAAATAATAGTGATCAACCTTATCTATTGGTACAAAGTACATGGATGGTCATATATGCTGGCCTAAATTGCATTTGATTTTATTAAAGGTTATCGAGATTATGTGTAACCCTTCCTCAAACTAGTCTTTAAATAATCAAAACTCAAATTTAACACATGATTTGTATATCTGTATTTATTTGTATTAGACTTTTATTTGGATTTGAATTTTAGAATTGGATTTGAAATTCATCAATTTTGCTTTCAGATGGGCCTTAGTATGTCTCGTACAACGATTTTGATTATATATTTTGATCCGAACATTTGGAATATTTGTTGTGACGCTACTTTGACTTCTGCGTACGTTATTGGATCATCTGACTATCGAATTTTGCCCCAAATCACAAGCTTATCGGGTCTTGGAGTTGGACTTGGACTTGGACTCGGACTCGGACTCAGACTTAGATTTGGACTCGGATCGATACTGGCTTTGGAATTGGTCCGGATCACTTATGTTTTGGTTAAATATATATTTATATCTATATATATCCCGACGAAAACTGTTTTCAAAATTTGGACATTTGTTTGGATTTGGATATTTGATTTGAATATGATGCTACCATTGGATTTTAAAATTTGGATATTAGATTTCTATTAGATTTATTTTATCGGCGATTTGAATTTATTTTGTAATTTGACTGAATTTTCATCAATTTGGCATTCTCTCTGATTTATTAGACTCTTTTTATTTAAATATGATACTTATTGAATATTAGACTCACTTTTCCTGTTCTATCCCTTCGAAGTAGAAGGTTTGGATGCACTGTAGAAGTTAGGACGTGATCCATCAGCTATTCATCTAATTTGGTGAGTTTTAGTTTGTTATGGTTTAAATTAAAAATTAATATGATTGTATTATGAAAATTGGCTAGATATAGGCCTATAGTTATATTTTGAAATCAGTTGGGATATTTTATTATGTTTGATAAGGTCTTATGAGGGTTTTAATTTGTCAGGTCATGTGTATTTTAGTTTGTCACACCTGAATTTTGAGATTTGGTATTATCTTTTAAATTTATTTAGAATTTTAAATTTTAGAAATTATAATTAATTATTTAATCAATCTATTTGGTTCGGTTTCGTGACATCTTTCTTCTTCACAAATAATACGGGAGTGTCCCATGGTGAAACACTTGGCTAAATTAATCTTTTCTCTAGCAAATCTTACAACTGCTATTTTAGTTTCTTCAGTTTGGACTCAGCCATTCTATACAGAGCACTCAAAATCAGTGTAGATTTAGGCATCACACTTATAGCAAACTCGATCTCCCAATCTGAAGGCAATCCGGGCAAATTCTCT